>WSUI01000170.1:0-50850 GCA_019633595.1 Tulasnella sp. UAMH 9824 | reverse complement strand
GTTAACACGCCCACTCGAATTCATGCAAACCCTTCGCTCGGGACGCCAGCGGTATTTTACGCGGCACAAAAACCCGGGTCGTTACCCACCCACAATACCACAACCCCCCCCCCCCCCCGCGGAGTTTCCGCGTTTCCCCCAGATTACTTGAGTATCTCCAGGACGAGAGCTCGAAAATTTGCAGATTCCTCTACCCGAGCCAACAGGGCCAGGCTCAATGCACCAACAGTGCGAGTTATAGGAACCCGCGTGGAGGTAAGACTAAGGAGCTGTGGAACGACCTGGCCAACCGACACGAAAGGACTCTATGTCCGTGTCGTGGAGTAGGCTATTCCGAGTCTGATCTCGTTCCTCCTTTCGAAAGCTTGCACAGGGAGCGTTCTGTAAGGTTCGCACCTGGCTTGAGTATCATTCTGGAAATAGACACGAATGTGACATTGTGTAATTGGAGTCTCGCCGAAGTGTCGATCGACAACTCAGGTCGTTTCCTTATCTTATCACCAGCACCCCACATGATGAAATGCCTCACGATGGAACCTACGCCCAAAGACAGACGTTACCATTGACTTCTTCACCCAAGAGTTTTGGACTTAGCAAATGATCAGTTATGGAGGGAATCCTCGGCTCCGGAAAGCATCGAAGCGTCGCATCTTGACTTCTGCTGGCGGCGATTTGGATCTAGCCCGACGCTCTGCCACCACCATCATTCACCGCCATCGACTTATTAGCCACTTGTCAGAGAAGCAGGACCTTACTAAAAGCCGAGTAGCTAGAAAGAGTGGAAGGAGGTATCAGTCTCTAATTCTGAGGCAAGCATCAGGGAGCTGACGAAAAAGTCGTAGAAACCAACTTGCAAGCATAGACGGTGCGACTAGATCACTTTTCCTCACTCGGGACGAAGTCAACTCCTTTATTTCTACCGCTCGATTTGGATTGTGAGACTTCGAGAGCAAAGAGTTTCGAAACTCTTCCCAGATTGAGTCTCATTCTCCAAAGCGTCCTTCCATCGTCTCGACCCCAAATACAGGGCGCATCCACTCTCGTACTCGACAAACATCGGAGGATTGTCGATGAGCACCACAAAATTAACCCTCCCCTCCGACGGATGCGGCATTACTCCGTTAATCTGCAAGCTTCCGCTGGAGCTCCTGTCGCATATCATCGCACTTAGCCTCCCTGAAACATCCTCAAGTCCGATGCATATGAAGGCCCTCTATCCCACCCGAATGGTTTCAAGAACATGGAGGGACGCTATTGACTCGACACCGTTACTCTGGAATGTCGTTTCTAGTAGCGTTCCTTTAAGAGTCAACATCACCGCAATTCAACGGTCGTGCAACTGTCCGTTGAACATATATCTTACAAGACATACATTAAGATACAGCCAGATCGACTACAACGGGTTTTTAGAGCTTGTGGCCAAGGAGATTGGGCGGTGGTCGATTGGACGCTTATACCTCAGATCCCCCGACTCGGACGTCTATTCCCAATATTTCACTTCACCTGCCCCTCTACTCCGACATCTACGCGTGTCTTCGGACGGCTGGGAGGGACCTCTCATACCGGTGACTTTATTCAGCGGGATCGCACCTAGGTTGGAAGACCTTGAGATTGACGCGGTACCGATCGACTGGACGCCGTCATTTATCCATGGGCTCAAAGATCTCAGTATACTCAATATGACGGAAGCGCAATTATCAACACAACAAGTCCTGGATATTCTTGCATCTATCCCTTCGTTGGAAAATCTGGGCCTTTGCGATTCAACCTTCGACCATCACCTTCAATCCTCCCAAGCCCGTCCCGCGCTCATCCAGTTTCCAAGTTTGAAGGGCATCGAACTCCGGGGAGTCAATACAGAGGCGGCTGAAATTATTCTCTCCTCCATCCAGGCTCCCAATTGTCTCTCTCTTGCCATTGTGGATGGGGGTAGCGATGAAATCGGCCCATCTAGCTTTTACGAATCAGCACTCAGTCATTTCAATGATTTCCAGCGTCTTACTCTATCGTCCAATGACGTCTCAGTGCTCTATTTCTTTGATGAAACCATGGAATGGGAGTGTCGGTCCACCAGTCGTTTGGAGTTCGAATTGGCCATCCCATACAATACTCCAGCAATCGGCGTTGAATGGATCACTCGTGTTATTGGCTTAGGAACTCAAGAGGTGGTACATACTTTGGAAGTGCTCCTGAACCATGGGAGTCTTAGCGACGACGACCTAGCCGCATACTATTCCTTCGCCCGCTGCCAAAGCGTCACAAAACTAAGGCTGCATCCCGACCATATGTTCGCCGGGCCTATCATAGAGCTGCTCGGGACTTGGCGAGAATCAGACGACGGAACAGGTCGGCTACCTGCGTTCCCAGGTTTGAAGGTTCTTGTTTTGGGGACGTCAGAGGGGTGGACGCTCGACGATCTGGAAGTCTTAGTTAGCCGTAGATTCGGTGAACGAGACGACAGCATCAGCCAGAAAATACCTGATCTAAAAATCATTTTTCACGTCTCGCAATACTCCGACTACGATCCGCGTCCTAAACCGGACGTAGCTCAGCTCCAGCGTCTCCGCGCGGCGAAAGGAGTTGAAAACCTCACGCGGGATCGGAAGCACCCTGCGGCAGGTATGCTAGCAGTAGTTTACGAAGACGATGTTGAGCTGTGACTACTAAGCTGGGTTGAAAGAAACGTCTCGAGCGTTCCGCTTTTTGTAAAAATCGTTTGGAGATCTCCACTTCCACAGTTCAAACAGCTTCCGTTTTCTCCATCTAAGCGAACAGTTGCTAGGTTGTACTCAGCAACCCGGGGGGAGGGCAGAGGATCAAAATCGATCGACCTGTCTCGAGGCAAGGCCGAGTAGAGAAAGTCGCAACTGGCCAACAGTGTAAGGACGGTTTGCGTCGCAGAACGGATTCTCCCAACTCTAGTCGTGTTCGTCCCTCCAGCGGTTCCCAGAGCAAAGTTCAGTTGGCCGCCCGCTAAGCTTGATTATCACCCTAGGACCAGATACAAACCCGTTTCTAAATGTACGATATTTCCGAATCCCAGCGGAGGTGGTAGAGGTTGTCCATACTGAGCAGAGCAGCCGTGTGTTGACGTCTCGCATCTCCTTCTCGAATAACGCTTGGGGAATGAACCTACATCATCGCTTGGCGTGCCAGTCTGCATATATCAAGGCAAGAATTTACCATGATCGTGTCTTCATGAGAGATTGCTGGACAGAACTTGGGGACACCAGGGGCAGACGTTGACGATGGGATCAATGTCTCTCCGCAGCTAAATTACGAGAGTCAGCGAGGTGGTTCAAGACTTCGGGATGCCTACTACCGTACTCAATGCCCCATACTTGATCAACGGGAGTGCCCTGATGCTTTTTTTTAATCGCTCTTGGGGTTCGTTGGGGTGGGGGGGGGCGAAAGACTTGGAATGGTTAGCCGGCATGGCTAACGACGCCTCGTAGCTCTGTTGAACGAAGTGCGAGGAAAGAGGCCAAGACTCACTCGGAAGTTGTCACAGCCTTACTATAGCGGAGTTCCTGAGTACACAATGATTGGCGGGGTTTCACGATCTTGGGAGGGTCGTTGGCCAAAACATTACTCCCGGTCCCACGTGCGGCGGCGACTTCAGGTGCAGCGATTTCAGTCTTGTCCAACATTCTGCCACTATGATCGCTCCCAGCTCTTTGGTTGATTACCCCTCCTCCTTGGAAACAAGCACCCACGGAAAGTGATACAGGCAGGAGTCTTGCTTGGCGAGAGGACTTATACCTAATCCTGAGACTGGGACGGGCTCGAAGCAAGCAAGAACGACAGAATCGCCTCTCCCCGCTGGTGGGCAACCCATTCCTCTATTCCACCGCACGGACCCGGCGTGAGCCTTTTTGACCAAATACTTCTCAACGGCCATTTCTTACAGATTTTGTCTTTCTAAAGCCCCCTTTCACCATTTCTGCATTCTAAAAGGGCGCATCAACTCTCGTGATGGACGAAACACCTCGACGGCGACCGAAAGGAACAATAAAATCAAATACCTCACCTCCTCTCGACGGATGGAGGAACCTTCCTCCGGAACTCACGTCCCACATCAGTCTTCCTGGAACGGCTTCAGTCGGGAGCGTATGGAGACCCTCTATTCCGCCCGAATGGTGTCAAGGACGTGGAGGGACACTATCGACTCAACACCTTCGGGTGTTGTCTCCGACAACCTTCCATTACATGTGAACTCCACTGCAATTCAACGGTCAGGTCGCTCTCCGTTGCATGTATATCTCGCAGAACACACGTTGGGAGCATATCGAGGTCGGAAATCCGACTGCACAGAGCTTTTAGAGCTTGCGGCTAGGGAGATTAGGCGGTGGTCAATTGCATTCTTATGGCTCCCATCCCCCGATATGTGTTCCTCGCATCTCACTTCTCCAGCTCCCCAGCTCCAAACTCTACGTATCGCTTCGGGAGGTCTGGATACTTCTGCGCCGATGGCTTTATTTGGGGGGTTTGCACCAAAGCTAGAAGTTCTCAAGGTCCTTAGGCTGCGAGTAGACTGGACGTCTTAGTTCATTCATGGACTCAGAAAGCTCGATCTTGTCAGCATGGAGGAGGAGCAGATTACGGCCCAGCAGCTCTTGGACGTCCTCGCCTCTGCCCCTTTATTAGAACATCTCGAGTTGTCTAGATCAACCCTCGACCATCACCCCCAGTCTCTCCACGGCCCTCCTACTATCATCCAACTTCCGGCTCTGAAGATCATTAGATTCCAGGGGATCAACACCGGGGCGACCGTAGCTATTCTCTCCTCGATCCAGGTCCCCAATTGCACCAGTCTCGCGATTCTCGGTAGGTTCCGCGATACGATCAGCGCACCAAGCTTCCCCGAACCAGCACTCAGTCATTTTAGCGACTTCCAACGTCGTACTTTATCTGCCAACAACATATCCACTATCTACCTCACCAATTACAGAATGGCCTGGGAGTGTCTGCCCACCAGTCCGGACCCCGGTGGTTTGGAGTTCGACTTGAATATCTCATATGATGACCAACGGTTGGCGTCGGGTGGATCACTAACGTTGTGGGCTTTGGAACTCAAGAATTGGAGCATGAAATGGAAGTAGGTTTAGACCACGACAGGCTCGACGACGTTGACCTGGCCGCATACTTCTCCTTGAGTCGCTGCCAAAGTGTCAAAAAACTCACATTGCATTATGAGCATGTGCCCAATAGGCTAATTCTAGACCTCCTCGGGACCTGGCGAGAGTCAGAAGATGGAACAGGCTGGTTACCTGCATTCCCGGGTTTGGAGACTCTTGTCCTGTCGTCGGAGGGGTGGACGCTTGACGACTGGAGGCCTCGATCAGCCGTAGATTTTGGGAACGAGGGGGCAACATCAACCAGAAAATGCCCAATTTGGGCGTCGTTATTGATACTTCGGGGCCTCGTGACTATGGTGGAGGATCCAAGTCGGACCTAGCCCAGCTCCAGCGTGTCCGCACGGCGAAAGGAGTCAAGAGTTTTACGCGGATCGTCAATGAAAATGAGGCAGGCATGCGAGCAGTAGTTTACGATGACGATACGGAATTGTAATTATTACGTTGGAATGAAAGAAATATCTGAATTTCGCCCCTCCTGCCCGAATTCCAGTGTATTTCCACAACCACAGCTCGAAAGATTGCAGCTTTCTTCATCCGTATGAACCGTTGCTAGGCCCGATGCACTAACGGTGCGAGGTATAGGAGCAAATTGGTAGACTTACTCCGAGGGAAGACTAATGTTGAGCGAGTTGATAATGCAGGACCGCTCGGGAACGTTTCGAAATCGCCCAAATGGGAAAAGTTCACGTGCGACGGCGACTTCACCGCGGCGATTTAAGTCTTGTCCAACGCCCTTGCCACCACTCCCACCGCTCCCTTACTCAGTACTCGCCTTTTCGGGAAACTGGAACCCGAAGAAAGGTATATAGACAAGGGAGGTTTACTTGGTGACCAAGACTCGCCCCGATCCCTGAAGGAGGTGCCTGTGGACCCGACGTTAGATACAGGCCTAGGCAACTGAGCGAGGTCAAACCAGTAGATCGCCTTTCCTTGCTCGCTCCGACTCTCAGGTTCTCGCCTTCCAAGCCTTAAAGTGAGAAGTTTTATAGTGAAGCTTGTCTGATGTTCATTTATTGCTGATTCTTTCTTCCCAGACGATTCTTCCATCAAACCAAGGGTTCACTAGCTCTTATGGTCGATGAACACCTTGGAGGACCTTCAGAGAGGACCATAAGATCAAGTTCATCTACTCCTCTTCATGAATGGAATACCACTTGCCCGATATCTAAGCTTCCTCTGGAGCTCATATCGTACATCACGGCACTTAACCTTCCTGAAACATACTCGGCTAGGCACCGCACGAAAGTTCTGTATTCCACGCGAATGGTCTCAAGGCTATGGAGGAGTGCTATCGATTCAACCCCTTCACTCTGGAATGTGGTATCCAGTTATCTTCCTTTACACGTCAACGCCACGGTTATTCAACGGTCAGGGCGCTGCCCGTTGCATGTATATATTAATTGGCCCGCGTCCGCATCACCTCAGGCCCCAGATCCCGGCTCCACCGAGCTAGCAGAGCTTGCAGTGAAGGAGATTGAACGGTGGTCAACGGCGATCTTGCGGCTCCCACCCCCCGACGCGACTTCTCCGTATCTCACTTCCCCCGCCCCTTTACTGCGAAGCTTACGGGTGAGGTCGAAAAGTTGGAACGATCCCACTGTACCAATAGCTTTATTTGGAGGGATTGCGCCAAGGTTGGAGACCCTCCAAGTCAACCGAGTGCTGATGGACTGGACATCATCGTTCATCCATGGGCTCAGAGAACTCGATTTATCCAACATGAATGAAGGGCAGTTGTCAACCCAACAAGTTTTGGATATCCTTACCTCTACTACTTTGTTGGAGAAACTCCGCATCTTCAATTCAATCCTCGTTCATGACCTTCAACCTTTCCAAACAACTCGCGCCATCATCCAGCTTGCTCGTCTGACAACCATTAACTTGAATGGAGTCAACGAGGATGCGACTACAATTATCTTATTGTCTATTCGAGCCCCCAACTGCAACATCCTCAGGGTTATTAATTGGGAGGACGATATGGACAACCCAACTAGGTTCCCGGAACCAGCGCTCGCCCACTTCAAGGATTTTCAGCGTAGAACTCTATCAGCAAACCCTAAGTCGCATATCAACTTCTTCGACGGAGGGATGCAGTGGGAGTCTCGATCTGGTGGTCAAGGCGGATTGCACTTCGATTTGGACATTCGATACAGTGCCCCGGCTATTGGAGTGGAATGGGCCACTCGTGTCATTGGAATAGGAGTCGAAGAGCTGATTCATGATATGGAAGTGGTCATATGTCATGAAAGGCTCGCCGATGACGACTTCGCGTTATATCATTCCATGAGTCGTTGTCAAAGCGTCACCAAGCTAGTAGTGCAGTACGACCATGCGCTTCCCAGGCCGATTACGGAGCTCCTCGGGAGCTGGAAAGACTCAGAAGATGGGACAAGACCGTTTCCTTCGCTCCCTCGGTTGGAGATTCTTGTCTTGATTTCGTCGCAAGCGTCGTGGCTTGACGACTTGGAGGTCTTGGTTAACCGTAGATTCGGCGGGCGGGAGGATGTTATTGGCGAACAAGTTTCAAGCTTAAGCATTACCCTCGATATGTGGGGCTCTTACGCTGGTCCTAGTCTCCGGGCAGACTTAGCTCGGGTCCAACGTCTTCGCGCAGCGAAAGGAGTCCAGAGTATCACACGAATCTCGACCACATGCATGACCGGAATGCTAGCAGCAGTTTACGATGACGATGCGGAGCTCTAACTAGCAATGGAGGAGATGGGTAAGGAAGTGAAATACCTTCGGGAGCTCGGCTTTCCGTCGGACTTTCTGTGTATCTCTTCTACCGAATAAAAATAGACTCTACCTTACCTCTGTAAAAAGAAAAAAAATTCCAACTCGCATGTGGCAATGGTATCAACTCGAAGAACATGTCAAACGGGTGACAAGATGGGATCCACCCCAGTATCGCAACTCCGTGTAACATAGCGCGGTTTCTCTGCATTAGCAACGACATGGATTCGACCGCGGATCATCCACCGGAAATGAAATAATTTCTCTAGAATCTAGCAAGCCGCGTCGAGTTGCGGACTGTCCGTCAGTTCACTCTTAGGGTTGAGAGCTCAGAATCAGGGATACGCAGGTCGTTCGCCCAAGCAGGGAAGCCTCACGTGCGGCGGCGACCTCACACGCGTCGATTTCAGTCCGGTCCAACCTTCCACGACCATCATCGTTCTCTACTCTTCAGCTCATTTCTCAGAAAAAAGTACCCTCATCAAGGAGTATAAACAGTAGGGAGTTTTTTCTTTTCAAGAATCCTGAGACCGGGACGGGCTGTAGGCAGTAGAGTAGGGACGAGGAGTTTTCGCTTCCTGCCCCGGATTCCGCAAAGAACCCACTCCTCGATGTCCACCTCTCGAACCACGCAGTGAGACCGTAGAACGAATCCTTCTCAATGATCATTACTGACTTATTCTCTCCCAAGCTCTATTTCGCCATTTTTGCACCAAATAACACGACGCTTCGACTCCCGTGATGGATAAAATGCTTGGACAACCGCGAACGGGAACAAGACCAGAGTCCATATTCCCCCTTGACGGATGGAGCAAGCTTCCTCTGGAACTCATATCCTACATCATCGAACTTAGTCTCCCTGGAACACCTTTAAGTAAGGCGCGTATGGAAGCCCTCTATTCTACCCGAATGGTCTCAAGGATGTGGAGGGACACCGTCGACTCGACACCTTCACTCTGGAATGTTGTCTCCAGCGACCTTCCATTACAAGTTAATTCCACTGCAATTCAGAAATCAGGTTGCTCTCCGCTGGATGTATATGTGATAGAAGAAGGCTCGCATAGCCGACAGGGATCCGGATTAGCAGAGCTTTTAGAGCTCGCCACAAGGGAGATCGGGCGGTGGTCAACGGTGACCTTATGGTTCACTTTGTTCGACGTCCACTCCTTACATCTCACTTCCCCTGCCCCTCTACTCCGAGATCTAACCGTGGTTTCGGAAAGCCGGGAGAGGGCTCCCACACCAGTAACCTTATTTGGAGGGATCGCACCAAAGCTGGAAGCTCTCGAGGTCGACGGCCTGCCCGTGGATTGGACATCATCGTTCATCCATGGGCTCAGAAAGCTCAGCATTTCCAACCTAAATCGGGAGCAGATGTCAACCCAACAAGTTCTAGACGTTTTTGTCAGTGCCCCTTTATTAGAACATTTTTACCTAGCCGATTCAACCCTCGACCATCACCCATCTCTCCATATCCGTCCCACTATGATCCAAGTTCCGGGCCTGAAGACTATCGAACTCCACGGGATCAACACCGAGGTAACCAGGGCCATTCTCTCCTCAATCCGGGTCCCCAATTGTGTCGACCTCGCGATTCTCGATCCGGCTGACAATGCGACCAGTACACCTAGCTTCCCCGAACCAGCACTCAGTCATTTTGGCGATTTCCAGGTCTTACTCTATCTGCCAACAACATCTCTAGTATCGACTTTTTCGATTATAAAATCGAATGGGTGTGTCGCCCTACCAGCCTCAGCTGTTTGGAGTTTGACTTGGAGATCCCATACGATGCTCTAACGGTTGGTGTTGAATGGGTTATGAATGTTGTTGGCTCAGGAACGGAAGAGTTGGTGCATAAAATGGAAGTAAGACTAGAACACGACAGCCTCAGCGATGGTGACCTAGCCGCATATTACGCCTTCAGTCGTTGCCAAAGCGTCACAAAGCTAACGCTAGCTTGCAACCATGTGCTCGCTAGGCCGATCCTAGAGCTCCTCAGGAACCGGGGTGCATCAGGAGGTGGAGAGGGTCGGTTACCTCCGTTCCCAGGTTTGGAGATTCTAGTCTTGGCGTCTGAAGACTGGGCGCTTACCGATCTGGAGGTCTCGACCTGCCGTAGATTTGGGGAACTGGGTGATGGCGTCAGCCAAGAAATCCCAAAGTTAAGCATTGTTCTTGATACTTCGTACTATCGTGACTATGGTGTAAGGTCCAAGCCGGATCTAGCCCAGCTTCAGCGTCTCCGTATGGCGAAAGGAGTCGAAAGCCTTACGCGAAAACTTGCTGGGCATCAACCAGGCATGCTAGCCGTAGTCTACAGAGACGATACTCAATTAGTATTGTAACTATTATACTGGTATAAAGGAAATGTCTTGCTCCTGAGTAATATCTCAGCTACTGTAATTCGAAAGATTGTAGCTTCTTGCATAATCGCTGGGCTCTATGCTCCAAAGTTATGAGACGTACGGACCAGCTGGGCGATGCGCCTCGAGGGAAGATTAAAGTTGAGTGAGCTGGTCTACGTCCGCGCGGGTCAAGTTATTCCCAATTGAGAAAAGTTTGTGTTGTGGCGGTGACTTCACACGCCCCGATTTGAGTCTTGTCTAACACCGTACCATCATCGTTCGTCACCCCCTCGTGGATCACTCTCCTTTTCGCGGAACCAAAATTCGAGGAAATATACAGAGACAAGAAGATCTTGTTTGACACGAAGACTTACCTCCATCCCTGAGGGAGGAGTTTGTGGACCTGAGAGGCCAGAGGAACAAACGGAACAAACGAACGACGTTAAACACCAGGCCACCTTCCTTGCTCGCCCCAACTCCCGTATTCTCATCCCCTGAGCCGTAAAGTGAGACTTTCTACGCCGAGGCCTTCTCGATGTCCATTCGTACTGATTCTTCCTTCCCAAAGCCTCCTGTTGAACCCAAGGCTTCGCCAACCCTCATGGCCAATTATGAAACCCCCACAGGACCTTCGGGCAGAGCATCAAGTTACCCCCCTCTTCTTCATGGATGGAACACCACTTGCTTGATCGCTAAGCTTCCTCTGGAGCTCATTTCGTATATCATAGCACTTGGCCTCCCTGAAACATCCTCAAGCGAGGAACGCATGAAGGTCCTCTATTCCACCCGAATGGTCTCAAGGTCGTGGAGGAATGCCATCGACTCAACCCCTTCACTCTGGAATGTTATCTCCAGCAACCTTCCTTTACGCGTCAACTCCACAATAGTCCAGCGGTCAGGCTGCTGCTCGTTGGATGTGTATATAACGGCGCGGGCGTCCGTGTCAGGGAATCGGGCCAAGAGATCCGGCTTCACCAAGCTTGCGGAGCTTGCAGCCAAGGAGATTGGGCGTTGGTCAACAGCGAGCTTAAGGCTCCCATTCCCCGATGCTTGTTCTTCGCATCTTAGTTCACCTGCCCCTCTCCTGCGAAGCCTATGCGTGACGTCCAGAAGTCCGAGTAATCCTGCAACTCCAGTTGCTTTATTTGGAGGGATTGCGCCGAGGTTAGAAGTCCTCGAGGTCAATGGAGTGCAAATGGACTGGACATCGCCGTTCATCCGCGGGCTCAGAGAGCTCGATTTATCCGACATGAATGACGGGGAAATATCAACTCAACAGGTCTTGGAGATCCTTGCCATTACCCCTTTGTTGGAGAAACTCTTCATCTCCAACTCAATCCTCGACCATCGCCTTCTACCTTTGGAAATACCTTGGATCCGACTTCCAAATATGAAAATCATCAATTTGAGCGACATCAACGAACAACCGCTTGGAATCATCCTATCGTCGATTCGAACACCTAATTGTAACTCCCTCATGGCTCGTGGTTGGGAGGAAGATGGGGTCAGCCCAGACAGCTTCCCCGAACCAGCATTTACTCATTTTACGGACTTTCTGCGTCGAACTCTTTCCACCAACAATAACTCGGAACTCCGCTTCTTCGACGATGGCTTAGAGTGGAACTCTCGATCTGCAAGCCCCCATGGTCCAGATTTCGTATTGAGCATCCGATACGGCTCCACGACCATTGGGGTGGAATGGGCTACTCGCGTCATTGGTCTAGGAGCTCAAGAGTTGGTGCATGACCTGGAACTGACCATTAGCCGTTCGGAGCTCGCCGAAAACGAATTCGCGGCATACCATTCCATTAGTCGCTGGCAAAGCGTCACGAACTTAACGGTGGAGTACGGCGATCCACCTCCTAGGCCGCTTTTAGACCTCTTTGGACGTTGTGAAGACTCTGAAGATGGAATAGGACCGATTCCTGCGTTCCCCCGGTTGGAGACTCTTGTCCTAGATTCATCGCGAGCGTCATGGCTTGATGACTTGGAGGTCTTGGTTAACCATAGATTCGATGGGCGGGGGGATGTCATCGGCGACCAGGTATCAAGTCTAGACGTGGTTCTCGAGATGTGGGGCTTTAGACCTAACAGAGCCAGGGTGGACTTGGCCCAGCTCCAGCGTCTTCGCGCAGCAAATGGAATCCGGAGCATCACGCGAGTCTCTGGTGAGCATATTCCAGGGATGCTAGCAGTCGTTTACGATGATAGTATGGGACTGTAACTACTTTTGTGGGCATGAGAAGTCGGGGAGTTAGGGAGTTTGGGGTTTCGCTCAGAATTTTTTGTCTATCATTATAGCTTATAATACAATCTCTCCCCTTAATCCAGAGACAGAGTTGCACAGTTCCACGTAGCAACGGAATACACTCGGAGAACATGTTCGAGCGGTGATTGTTTACAAAACAATTCGGAATTGTAACATTATGCCAGAATGGTAGAAATGTCTCAAGTTTCCGCCGGAATCACCTGAGTCCATCTCCGATACTATGTGTACAGTTCGAAGGATTGCCGCTTCCCTCACGGTTGCTGCGCTCAATGCCCCGACGATGTGAGGGGTAGCGAAGAATTGGTCAGTCTCGAGGGAAGACTGAGATTGGGCGAGTTGGTCCGCAGACCGCAGTGCGCATTTCGTAAATGAAATTATTCCCAAAACGAGAAAAGTTCACGTGTGGCGGCTTCACACGGCGGGATTCGAGTCTTGTCCAACACCCTCGTTCATCACTCTTCCCTTCGCGAAACTCAATCCAAGGAAAGATAGAGGCAAAGAGATACTGTTTGGCGCGAAGACTTGTCCCCATCTCTGGAGGAGTCGTCTGTGGACCCCCGAGGGATCAACCGAACGAGGTTATACGAACCCACCAGGTCAGTTTTGCTTGCTCGTCCCGACTCCCATAGTCTCAACCTCCAAACCGTAAAGCGAGACGCTTTATGGCAAAGCATTTTCGATGTTTACTTCGTATTGATTCTTCCTTCTCAGAGCGTCCTTCCATCAACCCAAGACTTCACCACTCCTCATGGTTGATGAAAACCCGGGAGAATATTCGGGCAGGACCATAAAATCAAGTTCCCCTCCTCTTCTCCAGGGATGGAACACCGCCTGCTTGATATCTACGCTTCCTGTGGAGCTCATATCGTATATCATAGCATTTGGCCTCCCTCAAACATCCTCAAGTAGGGAACGCGCGAAGGCCCTCTATTCCACCCGACTGGTCTCCAGGACATGGAGGAATGCCATCCACTCAACCGCTTCACTCTGGAATGTTATCTCCAACGATCTTCCTTTACGCGTCAACTCCACAATGATCCAACGGTCAGGCTGCTGCTCGTTGGATGTATATATTACCCCCGCTACCGTATCAGGGGATCGGGCCCAGAGGTCTGGCTTCACCAAGCTTGCGGAGCTTGCAGCCAAGGAGATTGGGCGGTGGTCAACAGTGAGCTTAAGGCTCCCATTCCCCGATGCCTGTTCTTCGTATCTTACTTCCCCTGCCCATCTCCTGCGAAGGCTAAGTGTAACGTCCAGACATCGGAATAAGCCTACCGCGCCAGTGGCTTTATTTGGGGGGATCGCACCGAGATTGGAGGTCCTCGCGGTCAATGCAGTGCCAATGGATTGGACATCGTCGTTCATCCGCGGGCTCAAAGAGCTCGATTTATCCCACATGACTGACGGGGAGATATCAACCCAACAAGTCTTGGAAATCCTTTCCATTACCCCTTTGCTGGAGAAGATTCGCATACACAATTCAATCCTCGGCCATCGCTTTCGACCTCTCCAAGAACCTCGCACCATCATCCAGCTTCCAAATATGAAAACCATAGACTTAACCGAAATCAACGAACTAGCGATCGGAATCATTCTATCGTCGATTCAAGCACCTGATTGCACCTCTCTCGTGGCTCGTGGTTGGGAGGAAAATGGGGTCACCTTCCCCGAACCAGCACTCACCCATTTCGCGGATTTTCTCCGTCAAACTCTTTCCGCCAACAATAACTCGCAACTCGGCTTCTACGACAATGGCCTGGAGTGGTATTCTCGATCTGGAGGTGTTGGTGGTCCGGATTTCGCATTGTGCATCCGATATGGTGCTACGACCATTGGGGTGGAATGGGCCACTAGCATCATTGGCCTAGGAGCCCATGAGCTGGTGCATGATTTGGAACTGACCATTAGCCGTTCGGGGCTCGCCGAAAACGACTTCGCGGCATACCATTCCATTAGTCGCTGGCAAAGCGTCACGAGCTTAACAGTAGAGTACGGCAATCCGCCTCCTAGGCCGATATTAGACCTGTTTGGAAGCCTCCAAGACCTAGAAGATGGAAGAGGACCCCTCCTCGTGTTCCCCCGGCTAGAGACTCTTACCCTGGATTCACCACAAGTGTCGTGGTTCAACGACTTGGAGGTCTTGGTGAAGCGTAGACTCGGTGGGCGGGAGGATGTCATCGGCGACCAAGTGTCAAGTTTCGACGTGGTTCTCGAGACGTGGAGCTTCAGCCCTACTCGTCCTGATTCCATGCCGGACTTGGCTCAGCTCCAGCGACTTCGCGCAGCACCAGGAGTCCGGAGTATCACACGAGCCTCGGATGATCATATCCTAGGGATGCTAGCAGCCGTTTACGATGATAGCACGGGACTGTAACTACTTTTGTGGGGGTACGGCGCAGGGATGTTCGGGAATTCGGTTTCGCTAAGAGTCTTATATATATCTCCGCCGTTATACATTATAAAAAAGTCCCCTATTAATCTAGAGAAAGAGTTGCACGGTTCCACCTCGCCATGTTACACACCGGTAAATATTTCCGAGTGGTGATTCCAGCGCCACGGCTACGGAAAACCTATCACGGTTTCCTTGCTCTAATAATGACGTATGTTCCACCGCAAATCGTCCACCATATGCGAAATATTTCTCCCATAACCCACCAAGCCGTACCAAGTTGCGGACCGTCCGTCGTTTCACTCTTGAGGAAGGCAGTGAGACGAGGAAATACTTGGGAAGTGACGTCTTCGACTTCGACGTCGGCAAAGCCAATATCGGTTAGCTGCTGAACGTAGGCTGAAGGTGAAATCATGTTTTCCCAAGGGACACCTAGAATTACGCAAAGGGCTCGTGCCAATACCGCCCGAAGTGGTGATCGAGTTGTGACGAGATTCATGTCGGCAAGAGCGATGAAACCTCCTGGAGCGAGCCGCGCAAAGCTTTGTTGAAGGAACGTGTTTCTGCTTCGAAAGTGATATGCGCAGTCGATTGCCGTAATGGCGGTGAACGGCGGTAATTTAGATGAGGGATCGAGTGGATGAAGGTTGGTCGGGGAACCGTTTGATTGATGAAAGACAGCGTCTCCGTTGTAGAGCTGCAGCTTGATATCGGTCGCGCTCTGTCTGCAGGTATCTTCGACTCGACGGGTGGCTTCCTCGTATTGGTCTTTGTTTGAAGTGATACCGGTTAGGCGCTCCAATTTTGGAGATGATGGGTACAAGGCGTGAAGTATGAGAGAGTCTCCTGAGCCGTGCCCTACATCTAATATGAAACCTATATTAGTCACCGTACACCGGAGCGGACAAATTGGATAGCGAACCTAACACATGCCCACCAGGCACACATCGTGCGGCGGCAATAACTTTCGAAGCTAGAGCTAGGATTCGGGGGAAGGTTAAAGCAATAGCTTAAGTGGTTCAAGCCCTCATATGCTGACCTTCACATGCCTCCGGAAACGTGTTGCAGTCCTAGGTTAACGATCAGCAGTGCAATCGGTAGAGGCAAGCACGAGTGGCAAACCTTCCAATAGCCAACGTTCATCCACTGAGTAGTAGTTTTTGTTCCATCCTTTCTTCTGTTTAGCTTCTTGTGATACAACCCATAGGGTTCCTTTCTCCTTAGTCTTGCCAGGACGAGAGCTGTCAAACAAGCTGCAGATATGGTCCACACGATGGGCAAATCGAAAAGAAATATCGACATCAGGAGATCATAGATGCCTAGTCGTGGGGGTGGTGAGATGGCCGAACTCCCTGAGAAGTGTAATGCTAGGTCGGGTTTGCCGGTTGCTGAAGGTCGAAAGCAGGAAACCATGCCGTGACCGTGAGACGGATGATTTCCTTCAGTCCAGAGACCAAGTCGCCACCACCAACCACCACCTCAAAGCTACACTATTGGGACGTTCATTACGACTCACGACTGCGCTACACTAGTACATTCTTAGTATAAAATGGATCCTTCCTCAAATTCTTCGGCCAATGACGGCGAAGACCCATTCGTGCACCAAATCGCCATCAAGCTCTCTCGTGCCCTCAATATCATCAACCCAAACGACCTTCTCGCCCAAAGAGTGATCGAAATCGCTAAGAGCAACTCTGAGCCGCATTTCGTCAAAGGTGAGCGAGCTTTCGATACCCACAATTCGAACCAGTGTCATCCGTTCCTCACTAGCTCCCTCGTGTTTCTAGCTGCCAAATCCTTTGGCAAGTTCAGGGACGACTTCCTCAGTGATATTCACACTGAGATCGTTACCCATGCACAACAGGAACCGGTTGCGCACACTGGGAATGGTCCTAGGCCTGTCTTTGGCATGACAGTTCACGACAGTGATGTCTTGGAGCCTGAACCTGTCCGAAAAGGAGGGCTAATGCAGGCTGGCATTGTGAGTGGCTCACAATACTTAGCGCAAGTGCTTTTGGGCTTACAAATTCCATTGTAGAATCATACCTTTCGAGCTCCGGCGAAGCCAATCGCACCTCCAACACCGCGTGCCTCTTTACTTGGGCTGGACAAGCTAGCTGCAGAGAAGCGTGCAGCCAAAAGAGAAGAGGAAGAGGGGAGTCGCAAAAGAGCAAGGCATGACGAGGAACCTCAATTCAAAGGTCCGCTGTTGGTTCTATTTATCGCGCAATTATTCTCTAATCATGATTGGGGTTGCAGTCCCAAGCCTACCTCATGGACGCTCTAATCTCCGGCAACGTGAAGAAGAAACACCATCACATCCGGGCGGTCTTTCTGATGTAGCCAGGAAGCGTCTTGAGGAACACCGCAAAATGAGAGAGCAACAACGAGGTAGGTACCGCGTCTTTGAGTTGGGGTGCAGAAACTAAAACCTTCACCACAGACGGTATAAGGGCCCAAAACGAGAAGCGAGATGATGGACCGCGTGGAATTGGCGATTACCAACGTCGTGCCAATCGGGATCGCGAGTACGGGGGTCGACGCGGCTGGAACGCTGGTGACCTTCGTTCCGAACGTGGTGACAGCCATCGCGAAGATGGGCCGAGTGTCCGTGTGCCGAACGTGGGTTGGGACTCTACGCCTCGCTCCTCTTCGTCTGCGGGAGGATCCAGTTCAGGTTGGGGTTCGGCACGGAATCGTCAGTGGGACGCTCCCACTCCCCGCTCATCGAGAGGCGGAAGTCCCGACGACGAACTTCGAGGAGGCCCTTTGGACGCAAGAGAATGGGAGGAAGAACAAGTTCGCCTGGACCGTGATTGGTATATGGCCTCTGAAGGAGGAGCCATGGACGAGGAATACAACCCTCTCGCACAATACGATGATCTAGATGCTAAGCGGTCAGAGGAACTGGAGCGGAAGCAAGTGAAACGGATATCTGCCAAGCAAGCCCAATATGTGAGTCTGTCTTGCCCTCTAACCTTGGATCACACTGACTGAGACCAAACATCAGAATCGAGACAACGACATGTGGGAGACGAATCGACTCCTAACGTCTGGTGTAGCTCAGCGCAAGGAAGTCGACTTGGACTTTGAAGACGACTCCGAGGCAACTGTTCACGTGCTCGTTCATGATCTCAAACCTCCTTTCCTCGACGGGACTACTGTCTTCACCAAACAACTCGAACCGATCAACCCCATCCGAGACCCCACCAGCGATTTGGCTATCTTCTCTCGTAAAGGTTCCGCACTTGTCAAGGAAAAGAGAGAGCAGGCTGAACGAGCAAAGGCCGCTGCCAAGCTTGCCAACATCGGTGGAACCGCTCTTGGAAACATTATGGGCGTAAAAGACGAGGATGCTGAAGCTGAGAGTAAATATAATTGGAAACGCAGCTTCGTAACAAGTTAATGACTTATTTACTATCCAGGGAAGGAAGCTGAAGAGGGCGACGGCGACGTTAAAGGCGATTCGAAGTTTGCGACACACTTAAAAGCTCAGGCCGCCACCAGTGCCTTTGCAAAGTCCCGTACTCTGAAAGAACAGAGAGAATATCTCCCTGCCTTTGCTTGTCGTGAAGAGTTGATGGGGGTCATTCGGGACAACCAAGGTAAAGTGGCAACGATCACGCAAGAGCTCCAGGGACTAATCGATCACATCCAGTTATTGTCGTCGTCGGCGAAACCGGTTCAGGAAAGACTACACAGCTAACGCAGTTCTTGTATGAAGATGGGTACTGCAAACATGGTCTCATTGGTTGCACCCAACCCCGTCGTGTCGCTGCTATGTCCGTCGCGAAGCGAGTGAGCGAGGAGATGGAGGTATGTGCCATTCAGCTGTGCTCCCTCAGCGATGTCTCGACTGACACTTTTCCTCTGGCAGTGCGAGCTGGGGTCCACCGTCGGTTATGCTATCCGGTTCGAAGATTGTACTTCCGAGGCGACGAAGATTAAGTGTGAGTTCATGCATTGTCCAAAGTATCTGGCGTGCATATCGTGCTTACAACTTCCTGCAGACATGACCGACGGTGTGCTCCTTCGTGAATCGCTCAATGAAGGAGATTTGGATCGTTACAGCGTCATCATTTTGGATGAAGCCCACGAGCGCTCCCTCAGCACAGACGTTCTAATGGGTCTGTTGCGCAAGAGTAAGTGGTGAAAAATTCGAGCTTGTGACAGCTTCGCTAACGGTAGATTCTAGTCTTGTCGAGGCGACGTGACCTGAAGCTCATCGTCACATCCGCCACGATGAATGCTGAGAAGGTAAGTCCATGCACCACCTGCCCGAAATATCGCTCTGACCCGGATTATGTAGTTTTCCAATTTCTACGGCCAAGCTCCGTGCTATACAATTCCTGGGCGAACGTTCCCGGTCGAGACCTTCCACAGCAAATCACCCTGCGAAGATTACGTCGACAGCGCCGTTAAGCAGGTCTTGCAAATCCATCTTTCTTTGCCACCAGGCGATATACTGGTCTTCATGACTGGTCAGGAGGATATCGAGGTTACTTGTCAGGTTGTTAATGGTGCGGATTTCCAGGATGACCCTCGGGGCTGTTGGCGTGCTGACTACAACGTGGATTTGGTCGTTAGAGCGCTTGTCTCAACTCGATGATCCTGCTCCATTGGCCGTCCTGCCCATTTACTCTCAGATGCCAGCTGACTTGCAGGCCAAGATTTTCGAACCAACGGAGGACGGAAGGAGAAAGGTTATCGTTGCAACGAACATCGCCGAGACGTCATTGACCGGTATGTGCATCATGACGCGACGTCGACACAGCTAACGTTTTCCGTATCTACAGTGGATGGTATCCTGTACGTCGTAGATGCCGGCTACTCGAAGCTCAAGGTGTATAACCCCAAAGTGGGAATGGACGCGCTGCAAATCACACCGATCAGCCAGGCGAACGCGAACCAACGAAAAGGTCGTGCTGGTCGAACGGGTGCTGGGTAAGTACTATGGTTCTTGCCCCGCCTAACGTACCACTCACGGTCTCTGTCTGAAGTTTCTGCTATCGGCTGTTTACTGAATCTGCGTACCGCAACGAGATGTTCCCGAACAACATACCCGAAATTCAGCGCACCAACTTGGCCAACACTGTTCTACTCCTTAAGTCTCTGGGTGTCAAAAATCTACTTGAATTCGACTTTATGGACCCGCCGCCGCAAGCAAACATCCTAAACTCCATGTACCAGCTCTGGGTATTGGGCGCTCTGGACAACGTTGGCGACTTGACGCCTGTGGGTCGCAAGATGAGCGAGTTCCCCATGGAGCCTTCCATGGCGAAGATGCTTATTACGAGCGTGGAGTACAAATGCAGCGCGGAGATGTTGACCATCGTGTCGATGTTGAGCGTGCCGTCGGTATTTTATCGACCGAAGGAGAGGCAGGAGGAGGCGGATGCCGCTAGGGAGAAGTTCAGCGTCAACGAGAGCGACCATCTGACGCTGCTGAACGTCTTCAATCAGTGGAAGAGCCATGGGTGAGCTGCTGGCTCGGATCCTTCTGTGTAAACGGAGCTGACTGCTTTCACTTGAAAGACATTCGGATCATTGGTCCATGAAGCATTTCTTGCACCCTAAACTACTACGGAAAGCTCGGGAAGTGAGAGTGCAGTTGGAAGATATTATGAAGTTCCAGAAGATGGCCATTATCTCTGCCGGTACAGACTACGACATCGTGAGGTATGTGCAACGCGGTGCGACATGAGAATGTGGCTGATGATTTTGGCGACAGAAAAGCCATCTGTTCCGGCTACTTCCACCAAGCTGCCCGTGTTAAAGGTATCGGGGAGTTTGTGAATATCCGAACGGGACTTCCAACGCACCTTCATCCGACGAGCGCACTGTATGGACTTGGGTGTAAGTGAACGTTCTACCGAGTTTTGGCTACAATGACAAACGCTAAAAATATCCTCTTCGTGAATAGACACACCTTCTTATGTAATCTACCACGAGCTTATCATGACCTCCAAGGAGTACATGACGCAGGTCACTGCGATTGACCCTTACTGGCTTGGTGCGTAGAGCAGGTCGTGAACGTAATCCGATTCACCTTGCTGACATTTCTCTCTCCATAGCTGAGCTTGGTGGCGTGTTCTACTCGGTTAAAGAAAAGACATTCGAAGACTCGCGGAGCACGAGGAGGCGGACCGACCGAGAGTTTTCGCAGAAGGCTCAGATAGAGATGGAGATGGCAAAGCAGCGGGAGGAGTAAGTAGCGGTCCCCATTCTCAGCTTGATCTCGTGCTAATGGTGACCCTCGATCTAGGGAATCCAAAAAGAAGGCAGCCGCAGAGCAACAAAAAGCTTCCTCGTCGAGCTCAGGTCGTATTGCTGTACCTGGAACTCCTCGCACTGGTGGACCTCGATTCGGACAGACTCCTCGACGTCGACTGGGCATCTAGCATAGAGGTTGTGTGTTTTTGTAGTTGTACTCGTTGTGTACGGTGCTTTTGTGGCTGGTGGACTGTGGCCTATGTTTATCCCGTTCGACCACCCCCGTTTCCAGCTCTCAGGGGGCGACCCGGATTCAAAGGCACTCCCCACGTCGACACCGACCCCCGGTGCCTCCCTCAAGTACCTCATCGTCTGCAGTGATAAGAGGCCGGTCCAACGCTGAGAAGGTCAGGGATGGCGACGAGGACTGCGACGCGTCAACTTTCGAGCGTCCCTTTTCACAATTATTCTCTTGGCGGGTCCCCTCATTTCTCCTCCCAACCGCAACCGCAGCAACGACTCGACACCGACTACCAACACCTACAGCATTCGCTCGCCGCAGAGATGCAGGCATCAGCTGGTCTTCCTCGCTCGCCTTACGATTACCAGGCCTCTACGCAATTTCAGTCCAAACCGCAAACTCACAAGACAGCTCACCAGCCTCCACAGATGGCCCAGGGCTTGCCAAATGCAGCATCCCCTTACTCACAACCCGCAGCGGCAGGCACAGGGGCAGGTTACTGGACGCAGGAGAGGAGCTCTGAGGACGACGCGTACGGGGGGATGGACGAGTACGCGGAGGTCGACGATTATGCGGATTCGTACATGGACGACTACTACAACGAGCCTTCGCCGCCGGCACCCGTAACTTCCACCAGAGGGGGCAGCACGGGCTACGCTTCTCCGTCGTCGTTACCCTCGAAATCTTCAAAGACCTCTCCTCACCAACCCTATCGAGACCCTGTCCAGCCGTCCAGCAGCACAAGCCCCCCGACTTCACCATTGCAACCTCCTCAACTCCGGCATCCAAGTCTCTCCCCAAGCTATCGCAGCTCCGCCGCTTCCTCATACTCGACCACCTCTTCCTCCAGCAAAGGCCAACTGGGAGCGGACCTCGCTCATTCGCATTCTGACCAACGGAGTACCTGGAGAAGTGACATTACCAACGCGGATGCTTTTGCTTTCCGGGATTATGAAAGTCCCGCTCCTCCGAGAGTCGTCATCACCGCGCCCATGACTCCCCCAACCAAGAGGATGTCAGAGGTCCAGGAGGAGAGGTGGGAGGAGTCACAAGACGATCGATATGTCCAGCAGGAGGAAGAAGTGGACATGACGGTCTCTCCGCTCAGGATACGTGAAAGAGAGCTTCAACAGCAGCCTGCCGCACAAGACAGAGACGATGAAGCAGAATCCATGATGCATGCAAGTCCTAGCGGGAGGAGTCGCAGCATGTACAACGCTGCCAACTTCTCGCGCCCGATCCGCGGTGGTTCGCCAGAGGATACCTACTCGCCCGCTCCTGCCGTTTCCCCTCCAAACGTTGAGCCATCAACTCTACGGAACCGCCCTAGCTTTGACCATGGCTACGCCGACGTCCGCCCAGAGAGTATTGCTTCGGTTTACTCAACGGCTTCGACCATGCCACCCCTCTCGATTCGTCGATCCCGAGCTGACAGTGCATCCCAGCCATTGTCTATCCTCCGCACTTCAGCTGCTTACGCTGAATCTAATCGTGTCTTGCCACCTATTTCACCTACGAGCTCGACGGGATCGGGACCACCACCACCCGAGCAGCCCCAAGCAAGCCAACCTCCTCAACCCGCCCAGGTCGTCAACCGCAAACCCTCAATTCGGTTCCAAGATCCTCGACCACCTCCTCCTGTTCCTCCGCCACTCCCACCCTCAGCTTCATCTATTCAACCGTCAGGCGCCCTTCAGAGGTCGGCGTCCACTTCGGGCTCGGCGGGTGCTGCGCCGCACCAACAACCTATGCAGCGCAGCAACTCGGTTAATCCTTCGACGACATCGCCCAACCGTGCCCAGATTCTTGAGCAGGCACGTAATAGAGCTCCACCGCCTCCTCCAGGACAGTATAATAGTAATAATGGTTGGAATGGACCTGGTGGTTCGCAAGGACTTGATCCATCGTCCAACATGAGCAACTCCAATCCACGATCTCGATCGCCTGGTGGCGACTCTGTTTACTCCAACTATTCTTACTACGATCCTGAGCAAGTCAGGGGTTCCGCGCCTTCAACTCCCCTTCCTAACGCACAGCCTCAACCAGCGGCAAACGCCAGTAAAGGATCGTCACCCCTGGCTAAAGGCCCTTCAGCAACACCACGATCGAAGTCGAAGCACAAAGGATCGGACAACGGTCCCTCTTCCGAACCTAGAACGGCAGAGGATTATCTCCAACTAGGCATCCAGCACCATCTCGACGGAGACCTCGTCGAATCCGCCTATTGCTTCGAGATCTCTGCGAAAGGGATCGGAGCTCTCCGTCAAGCCAACAGTCAAAGCATGGCTCGATCCAGCCAAAGCACCAGCGACCACTCCCATAGCCACCCAGGTCAGAACAACGATGCTGCCAAGTACGCTCTGGGAGGCGAGGAAGGAGGCTGTGTGGTGGGCATGTTGATGTGGGGCTTGGCGTTGAGGAGCGGTTGGGGAGTCGAGAAAGACGAAAAGAGAGGGTTTAAGTGGCTGAGGAGAGCCGCGGAACATGCTGTTGAAGATCTGGAGTTGGCTAAAAATGGCAAAGGTGCTGTTGGTGCTATGCGTGGTGCCGTTCAGGTATGATGAGATGCTGTTCTTTTGCAATCGAGGATCGGATATGCTGACCTCTTCGCGTACCCAACCCTTTAGACCGAAATGGTTTTGGCTATTTACGAAGTTGGGCAATGCTTCTTCCATGGTTGGGGCGTGAAGCAAGACAAGGCGATGGCCGTCGTACGTTCGTTTCTCCCGTCTACTTTTCCTGCTTGGCCTGACCTCCCTTCCCCCTTCTCCTTGCTTTGCAGAGCTACTTCCAAGTGGCAGCTAAACTCGGGGACCCAGATGCCCAGCAAGAATTGGCGTTCTGCCTGTTAAACGGCAAAGGATGCAAAAAGGACAAGAAGGAAGCTGCGAAGTGGTATCGCGCAGCTGTGAGTTTTCAAGCGGTGCTTGTATTTGCTATGAGACGAGAGAACTGATGGATTGGCTCGGAAATTGCTCTTTAGGTCGCGCAAGGGGCTAGTGATGTCGGCTTGGCTTGGATTTTCAAAGACAAGTACATGTGAGGTCGGCAGCCTCAAAGTTTCGATCGTTCTCGCTTCAAGCCCCGCCTATCCTCCTCCATGCACCGAACAATGAATATCAGCAAACTTTAGCTGGAGACCTCCTGCGACCAGGGAGGGACGCCCGAACCGTACCTCACCCCAATATCTCATAATATTTTACCTCTATTCACCTCACTCTCCCGCAACATCCGAAAGCATCGGATGATATGTACGATACATACTCGCCTCAGATAGGCCATGGACTTCTTCCCTTTCCTTCCCCTCCCCTCCACCTTTCACTCCGTTCGTTGAACCTTTTTCCTTTAGACCCCTAGCTTCCGTCTCTCCCTCCTCATTTTCTTTCCCTCCCTTATTCACGTGAATTATTCTCCTTCGTTTCGGCTATTCAAAAACATATTCTCGAACTGCTTTTATTCGCATCTATAAGCTGCCCAATCGGACGTTGTTGTTCTGGAACAGACAATATGGCATCCCGTTTGTAAACGAATCCTGCCTCGTCAGTGCGCTTGAGAGGTAACACACAGTAATCAGGCCAGAGTGGTTAGCACAACGGGCACCGGAGAGATGGGAAGTGCATCGTCAACAGAGTGTCTAATATCAATGTCCAACTACATGATAGACTGCCGCCCCAAGTAAATCGGTTATTGGACCTGAACCTGAATCATCGGACAGGGCATCCCCGAGACGCGTTATGCTTCGTTCTTTGCCCAGTATAAATATAATTTCGGGCACGCTTGGGCCCACCTGTTCGCCAATTTTTCAGAACTTCAAGGACAAGAGAAGCCGCGAGTCGTGTGAACACACCTTGCTACCCGAGAGAGCGTATCGCAGCGTGTTCATGATATCCTTCAAGGACAGCCCCGAAAGATCGTTTGTGTGCATCTTGTGAAGCAAATCTCGAACATTTTCTGCCGAAACTAGCTCGTCTTCCGTGTTCAGGAGATCCACAGTCGCGGAAAGGACTCGGGCTAGCGAAAAAAAATGTTAGTCATCGAAATCAGTCGAAAAACGGTGATAGGGAAGCTCACTATAAGCACCGTCCGAGACGCCCCGCTTAAGACTTTGGGCAACAGGCGAGGCGAGGTCGGGTTCCGTAAAGAAATAGGATGATACGGCTGGTCGGCGTATATCCGAAAGAACCGCGACTCTTGGCTAGGCAATGGAGCGAGTCTCAGCCTTTGTACTGCCGAATGCGAGACGTAAAGCTTACGAGGAGAGCCGTGACCACCTTGGCGAGGTATTCAGGCTGAAGGTGTTCGCTGTCCGGACGGTGCACCGTGAACCCCCGCTCTCGGGCTTCCGCCAAATTGTAGAGTAGCACTGTACCTGTCGGGATAAGTGTCGCGCAGCAAGCTTTCAGCTCGCTTTAAAACATCCGATGGTTCTCCATTTGTAGCGGCTTTGATTTTCGTTGCGAGGTGCTGTTTGTTGAGGTTCGTGAGTTTGCCTGGATCCAAGATCGTGCGACGGTGGGTAAGAGCTTCGATGTCAAACTGGATTTAGAGACTCGGAGTAAGCACGCCAATTGAAGAAGTCTACGGCAGATATCTTTACCTTCTGGATAAGTTCATCCATTGTCATCGCCCCATCGGGTTGATCGGGAACGCCTGACGACTTGGGCGATGTGCCCCACCCGGCTAAGGCCAGCCAGTTGATCACTGCTTCTGGCTCCCAGCCCTTCGCCTAGGAATTTATGTCAGCAGGAGGATTGGAATATGTGGGCCAGCCAAATACGTACAATGTAGTCAGAGACTTGAACGTCACCTTTCCGTTTGGACATCTTGGACCCGTCGGGATTCAGAAGTAGGGGCAGATGAGCAAAATTAGGCGCTTCCAGATCTAACGACGCATAGAGATCGATATGCAGTGGAAGGGATTGCAGCCATTCCTAAGAAAAGCCATGCGTTTAGACCGAGAATTTCCTTCTTGTTACTGTCCCTGGATACACTTACTTCCCCTCGAATGACGTGCGTAATCTTCATCTCATGGTCATCTACCACAGATGCCAGATGATACGTTGGGAACTTGTCCGATTTTAGTAGAATAGGGTCGGTAGGAAGCGAGCCGTGGCCGTCCTGCAGGGGACCGAAAACCAGGTCCTTGATAGGAGCCTTTCGGGGAACTGCAGTATCCTGAAGCTAAAAATTAGCGCCAAGTCGAACAACGGTCAACGCCGTGACATACGTTAAACCTAACAACGTGTTTCTCCCCAGCTTTCACCCTCCTCGCGACCTCCTCGTCCGTCAGATGCAGACACGTGCGATCATAAGTCGCATTCGAGCGCATCCGGGCCAGCCGTTCTCGGGTCTCAGTCAAGGCTGAGGGGGAGCAGAAGCATCGGTAGGCACGACCTGTCTGATGTTCCAAAATTATTTCGGCATTGTCAGAAGATGTGCGAGCTTACTTACATCGAGCAGTTTTTGTGTATACGCATGGTAGAGATCAAGACGCTCTGACTAAAGAATTGCGATGGATCAGGTTTCAATATTTCGGCGCGTGATGGCCCATATATACCTGGTAATACGGCCCAAATGGTCCACCCCGTTCAGGACCTGGACGAGCACGCGTCAACGAGCTGGGGAAAAGGTACAGATCCGATCGTCTGCTCACCATAATCAAACTCAATTCCGGCCCATCTTAGACCTTTAATTATGTTCTCTACAGAGCCTGGCACAAGTCGGGTCTGCAGTGCATTAGTGCGGAATCCTGGTGTTGCGAGAAGGTGCGTAAGCTTACTCGATCTGTGTCTTCTATTCTCAATGTGAAAGTTCCTCCAAGCTTCCGAGCCGTCAAATAGTTATATAGGGCAGTTCTTAGGCCACCAAGATGCAGGGAGCCTGTAGGTGAAGGCGCAAAACGCACTCTAACGGTCATTGGTAGCCTTTGAAGCAGAGTTTGGCAACCGTGGGATGTTCGATTTGGTGTTGATCTGAATAAAGCCCAAGGATGTGAGTGTGAAGATAAAATTGATGACGACTGGATGCTGTTGCGTTTTACGTTTCTACTCTCGTGCAGCCTGAGATGACGTCGACGCAGAAACGGCGAGGACATGACCGCGCACCCAACGGCATTCATAAGTCCGTGGCCAAGGAGCAAGTCCTTCTCTGTGTTTGGCTAAGTACACACCCCTCCTCGCGGCATGCTCGAGTGGTTACGATAGACTTCTCAATACGCCGCTCGCAAACGTCTAAGAAAAGGAAATCGGTGATGCTCGGTCCGTTAGGAATCCCATTCCATGTTTCTCACCTTTATCCCTGACCTCCTCGGTCAACATGCACAGCTGCTTTGTTCGCCACGTAAGCTCGTTTTGTTTGACAATACCAGATCCCAAATGACACTCACACCGAAGCTGAGCGTATCGCAGAATAGAAGCGCTGCAGAGAGCAACCATTATCCCGACTCGGATCCGATTACCGTCGTTTGCATTTCAGCGCCTCCAGCCGGCATGCCACAACTAGCAAAATACAGCGGCTGCTTCAACAAAAGCTGACCACTCGCTAGAAAATCTGCTGTCTCAGCTTCGAATACTTCTCGAACATCCCTTCTCCTCCTGGCCTTCTCGTTCACTTTCTTGTTTCGTCGATGGGCCCTTGCGACGAACCAAGGATCTTCGAGCAAGCTGGAAGAGCATTGTCTCAATCATCGAATCTACAATCGGACTGTAGCCATGACTCAAACGAAGCAATCCCATCGTTGAAACGTCCCCAACTGGAGATGCGAACTTCCCGAAGACGTTTCGGAGTCGTTGGACTACTTTCCACGCTTTGCGTCTTTCTCGTCATGGGCGGCATCGCAACCTTAATATTAGGATGGCTCTACGCGTACCGCGATGCAGAGTTTGTCGGCGGCGGCCTCTCTTCAGTACTACAAAACGGGACATTCGCGATCAGAGAACCTTCAGGCTCTGAAGATTCTCTCTCGCCTGGCACACAGTCGGAGACGCTACGAGTCTTGATGTTCTCCGCGCTAGCAGTGAGTCGGAATTGGATAGAAGCCCTAAATCCATACTTACTTACCCTGTGGGCAGAGTCACCTTGTCTCCGTCACAAGCACTGTCCTCGTTACTCTCCTCGCGTACCGGACCGCAACGCAATGGCTACACGCCTCGGAAGACCCAGATAATATTAACCTCACTCCTATTCAGTGGGTCTTCAATTCCAGCTCTGCTAGCTGATAGGCAATCAAATAACCGCTGAATACTCTTCAACAGGCATGGACTGCTTATCCGTACACTGGGCTCGGGTAGCTTGATGTCAATCATCAACACCATACGCTACACAAGTCGAACGCGAAGAGCGGCCGCGCCTCGCTTCTTCAAAGAAGCCCTCGTTGGTGTAACTGGGATTTACATCCTTAGCCACACAGTTGGGTTGGCCGATCTGTGGTTGCATAGCGGTGCTCGGTCAATATCCGTCATTCGACCTGTGCCAGTTGAAGCCGAAGCATTATACGGAATCGGCTACGACGAAGATAGATGCGGACCATTCAATAAGACCGCACTACCCTGCCAAAAGCTTATTGCCCCATATCTGGGCGGTATATGGTGGGCACCAGAAATGCAATGGATTTACTTCGAAAGTTACGACACTGTCTTGGACGTCAACCCTTACAAGAGGGTAGAATACATCGACAACACCGCAGTCCTGGTTCCTGGTCCGGGTAAAGGTTTCGAGTCTCAAGGGTTTAGTTTCAACACGCACGGGCTTCGGGTAGAGTGCGCAAGCCTGAAGGATCGGTGCAACACAATGAAGAGCCCTTCGCTGGACAGTCTCGCACCGTATATTTCCCCAGTTACCAATTGCTCAAAAGGAGGATATCCACAAATTCCGTATTATACGTCTGGAGAGCTCAAACTCTCAGGGAGAGACACGAGAAATATCAAAAACTTTGTTTTGGGGATTATCGGCGATGAAATGGGAGGAATGATGTACGTCACGCCAAGCTTCAGAATATTCATAGCTAATAAATGCTCAATCCAACCAGCCATGGAACACCGGACTTCTCATCAGCTTGGACAACCAATCCAGCATCGACAGTCGTCCAGTTGCGGTGGATGAACGAGAGTGCCCCTTCGATCACCGAGACCGTCGGCGTCAGGTACCTCAACGCATGGGACCTATATGCAACATGCAGTATGACGTTCCTGGACATTCTTGCACGTTACGATCCCATCGAGTCCAAATGGAGTATTCTGGAAACGAACCTTTCCCAGCCGGAGCTTGCGTCCGTCTTCTGGACACCGATGATCTTCCAAATGGGGACGGATGACTTGGTCCACGCTCTAAGGCCATACGTTATGAGTCGTGGACAAGTCGCCCTAGGCGTCCTCGAGTCGTCTATGGCAAAATACACCATGGGATATGCTGCTCCCTTGACAAATTTTGTTGCGGCGTCCAATATCACCACGACTGAGCCCCTCACGTTAGGACTCTACCCTACTACCCCCACCTTATTCCTGGTCGGCTGCCTCTACATCTATTCCCTCGTTGCTCTCATTATCTTCTTCCTCTCCTGCACTTCCAACAACCGAATGATCACTGTACCTCGCCACTTGACGCCGGGAGGGGAGAAAGATGAGGAAAGGTCGGCGCTCGACGTCGCACAGACGTGGTTGACCGACCCTTTACCGTTAATGGGGTCAATGTTTCCTGGGAGGGATGGACGACATGCTGCGCGATCTGTAGAGAGCGACCCGCTCCGTCAGGTTTATGATAGTGACTGGGAGTTGGGGAAGGTTGGAATTGGATTGTACAGGGGGGACAACGGAGAGATGATCTTCGGGTTAGTGAGGCTAAATTCCTCTCGGTCGCGACGGTACGGGCGGCTTTTCCCAGTATTGGACGAGGAAAGTGCACTGCAAGAGAAGGCCCCCATTCATGGAAGTGCAGCGATAGTGCCGTCACTTGCGCTAATCAGGAAGACAGATGGTTGAAGGTCGAGCTGGATACCATTGTATTGCTAGAAATTGTATGTTTAGAGATTTCTCGTGTCACGGAAATGGCATGAGTTTGTATACGGTGAATTGTGACTTCTTCAGGGAATGTTCCCGGCCGGCTCGGGAACGCTTGCTGGAAAACGAGTCGTCAACTAACGCCAAAGTGCCTCACAGTGACGGTGTGCCTGGTGGCGATGCCCGAAGCTAACCCAGCGCCACGTAAGTCACGCTCCAAGACCGGCGTCCGTTCACCAACTTAAATCCACCAAGTCGTACATCTAGGAGCTATGGAGCAATCATCCAATCGTCTCGCCCTAGAACGACTGGCGGACGAGACCGCAGCCCAGGCGTTTGGCGTCGGGTTCAACGATCTCCACTCGTAAGTCCGACACCGGTTCCCCTCCCAGTATGAACCACACTCACCAACGGGGGTCATAGCTTCATAACGCAAAAATGCGAAAGCAGACAAGGGGAAGATATGATTAAAACATTGGACACCCTTCTTCATCGGCTGTTCCATCACCGGAATCGCCTTCTACGGGTACATCTCCTCCCCGACGAAATCCTTGTACATATTTTCAAGCTCGCACTCGATTTTGACTGGACCACAGACATCACCAGAAACAATTCAATTCACTCCGAATTAAAGACATACTACGAAGGCCTTTACCTCATCCAGAGGGTAAGCAAGAGGTGGCACGATGTCATCGCCTCGTATGCTCCATTCTGGTCTTTGATCAGCAACAAAATGCCACACGATATGCTCGAGCTGGCTCTCACAAGAGCTCATGAATCATCTCTCTCTGTTGGGTTGCAAAACGCGGGAGAGGCCGAACTGGGTGAATTTACGGACCGACTTCTGCCACTCTCTGACCGAGTTGGTAGCCTCACAATGGACCACCGATTTGGAGGAAGTGATGCAATTGCTCCGCTCTGGACGAGTCTACCAAATATTCGGAACCTTCGGGTTGCAGATATGGATGATTTTCCCTATAAAGAACTCTATGACAGTTCTCAAACCATTAATATTCCTTCCCCGCGCTGGATCTACCTCCACAACAGCACTCTACCCACCGTGCCGACATTATACTCGCAAGTTGAAGAGCTCGTTCTCGAGCATCCGTCGGAGGCGTTGACAATCAGTGACCTGAAATTGATCGCGGGGAGTACGCCGAGGCTTCGGATTTTCCGACTGGACGAAATCAGGCACGTAGAGGCGGAAGGCCTGAACGACCCATCTTCACTGGCGCCAATACCCATGCCCAATCTTCAGCTCCTTCATATCTCCCGAACTTACCGAGACTTTGTGGCGTGGCTCTTGGACCGCTTCCAACTTTTGCCACGTACAAGCCTACGGATTCAATGCTGGGACTGGAACATATCGCCATTCCAAAACCAAATCCGAGACCGAATTTGGTCAGTGCTTCTATCTACAGAAGAGGCGTCATTCTCCCTGGATTTGGCACCATGGGCGTATAGGTTCCAAACAAGGAACGTGTCGATTGCGATCGAGATTTCGAACCGCGACAAATTCACTAGGTGGCCGGACTTCTTCGATGGTTTCGTGCCTCAGGCTGGACAGGCACCGATTCGCGTATACATCTTCCTCAAGAGCAAGTCGGTCGTTTCTGGCCATCCTGGAGACCTCCCGAACGAGGATTGTATCAAGGGACTACAGAATGATTCCTTTTTTGTAATGGGATAGGCGGGATGTATGATCGAATTAAGCACCTCCTCTGAAGACCTATTCCCGAGTCGAAAGGCAACTATTCGTCGTGTCTTTCGTACAGCCTCCTGGTTCAAACCTCTGTTTTAGTTCATTGAATTGTCTTGATGACTAATTGTACAAGCGTCTGACACGATTATTTCTAGACTGGCGACCCTTTGTGGCTTAACTTCTAATTGCACTTGCTTTATGCACCTATCAATCAGGTGCGTCTCGGATGTGTCATGAGAGAACCGGTACATGAAGTCCCGCTTCGGAAAACCGCTTCGGGACCCTCGACAAGCGGACGACAAGGCGGGCGAAGACGCACGGCCTTGCGTTCTACTTGGGAGCAGGTTGTGGACCGCCACTCCTGATCTCGAAATAAATCTTCTATTGAGTTCTTTATTTAATAAGGAAAGCGCTATGAAAAGTCTGTCTTCGCCGCGACAAGACCTGCTCATTTTCTATGCCAATCTTCTCTCAAAATCCACGGGATAGATTAGATTTTCCGTTGTTACCAGCCACATATAGTTGATGCCGCCTTGAAACAACGACAGTGTGCTCGATGAGCTGTGCTTGTGGTAGTCGGAATACAAACCAAGAATCTGGGGAACTAAGATCTGTCACGTGTTGCTAGTTTGGTATCGTTGTCTGTCCACCAGCTTGAATCTATCAAGTCGGAAATCCGCAAGCTATGAACCAATCATTCAATCGTACGGCCCTAGAACAGTTGGCGGACGAGGCCGCAGCCCAGGCGTTTGGCGTCGGCTCCAACGATCTCCACTCGTGCGTTCGACACCGGTTGGTCTCCTAATGTGACTCACACCCACTAACAACGTCATAGTTTCATCACGCAAAAATGCGAAAGCAGAGAAGGAGGAGATATAATCAAAGCATTAGATGCTCTTCTTCGTCGTCTGTTCCAACACCGGAATCGCCTGCTACGGCTACATCTCCTCCCGGACGAAATCCTTTTGCATATTTTCAAGCTAGCAGTCGACTTCGACTGGACTACAGATATCACCCAAAACAAGTCCATTCACTACGACTTGAAGATGTATTACAAGACCCTTTACCCCATCCAAAGCGTAAGCAAGAGGTGGCACGATATCATCGTATCCTATGCACCATTTTGGTCTTTAATCAGCACCAACATGCCGGAAAACATGTTAGAATTGGCTCTCGCAAGAGCTCATAAATCAACGCTTTCTGTCGGGGTGCAAAACGCGACATCGGACGAACTGCTTCATTTCACACACAGACTTCTGCCGCTCGCTGACCGAGTTGGCACCCTCGCGATGGACCACAGCCTTGGAGAAAGACCACTGTGGACGGGCCTACCAAATATTCAAAATCTTCAAATTAGAAATATGGATGATTCTCCCTACGAAGAACTCGAGGGCAGTTCTCAGACTGTGGATATTCCTTCTCCGCGCTGGATCTCCCTCTCTCACAGCATACTACCCACCGTACCGAAATTCTACTCGCAAGTCGAAGAGCTCACTATCGGGCATATCTCGCAGCTGACAAGCGTTCACCTGAAGTTGATCGTGGAGAGTGCGCCGAGGCTTCGCATCCTCCAGTTGGACGGAGTCGAGCGCTCAGACACGGAAAGCCTGGACGATCCATCTTCACTGGCCCCAATGCCCAATCTTCAGCTCCTTCACATCTCCCGAGCTTATGGAAATTCAGTGGCATGGTTATTGAACCGCTTCCAACTTTCGCCTCACACAAACCTCCGGATTCAATGCTGGGATTGGAGCACACCCCCATACCAAAACCAAATCCGAGACCGAATTTGGGCAGCTCTTCATTCCATGACAGACTCTTCATTCTCTCTGGAGCTGGCACAATGGACGTATAGATTCCAAACAAGGAAGGTGTCGATCGAAATCGAGATTGAAGACCTCGACGCACACACTAGATGGCCGGACTTCTTCGATGGTTTCGTTCCTCAGGCTGGACGGGGGCCGATTCGCGTGTACATCTTCCTTATGTGCGGTTCGTTCTATTCCTACTCTCAGCAACCTATTGAACTTCCGAACGAGGATTGTATCAAGGGACTACAGAATGATTCCTTTTTTATAATGGGATAGACGAATGTATGATAGCATTGAGCCCCTCCTCCGAAAGTCTATTCTGAAGCCGAAGAAGGCGATCCTTCCCCGTGTCTTCCGTGGGTCCTCCCGCCTCGAAGCTTTGTTTTATCTTATTGAATTTCCTTGAAGACTAATTGCACAAGCGTCTGAGACGATGAATTTCTAGACCAGCGACCGTTTGTGGCTTAACTGCTCATTGCACCCGCTTCGTGCACCTATCAATCAGGTGCGTCACGGATCTATCATGAGAGAACCGGTACATAGATTCTACGAGCGGCTGCGGAAACCCGCTTCGAAGATTTCGACTAGCGGGTGACAAGGTGGACGAAGGTGCACGTCACTTCGACTCAGGAGCCGGTTTTGTGTGGCCGCTCCTGACCTCCGAGTCGAAATAAACCTTCTAGTCCGTTCCTTGATCAGGAAAGAGCTGTGAATAGTCAAGCTTCGCCTCAGGAAACATCGAGAGATGCTGCTCATTGTTAGGTCCATCTTCTCTCTAAATCCACGGGCACTTTGAGGTACCCGGGTGCACACTATCTGAACCTCGAGCCAAGCTAAGGCAGGTCGCGGGTGTGTTTCAGAGACTACGCGCAGATGAGTTCGACTTAAATTAGATTTTTCCGTTCTAACCAACCACAGATGGTCGGTGCCGTCTTGAAACACCGGCAGGTGCGTGATGAGTGGCGCCCGTGGTGATCTCAACGCAAACCAAGAATCCGGGAACCGGAATCTGCTACGTGTCACTAGTTTGGTATCGTCGTCTGTCGACCAACTTGAATCTATCGAGTCGCAAATCTGGCAGCTATGAGCCAATCATTCAATCGTATGGCCCTAGAACGACTGGCGGACGCGGAGGCAGCCCAGGCGTTTGGCGTCGGGTTCAACGATCTCCACACGTGCGTTCAACGCCGATTCCTGTCCTAATGTGACTCACACTTACTAGCGAGGTCATAGCTTCATAACGCAGAAATGCGAAAGCAGAGAAGGAGAAGATATAATCGAAGCATTAGATACTCTTCTTCGCCGTCTGTTTCAACACCGGAATCGCCTTCTGCGGCTACATTTCCTCCCGGACGAAATCCTTTTACATATTTTCAAGCTCGCACTCGATTTTGACTGGGTCACAGACATCACCATAAACCATTCCATTCACTCCGAATAAAGATATACTACAAAAGCCTTCATCTCATCCAAAGGGTAAGCAAGAGGTGGCAGGATGTCATCGTCTCGTATGCGCCAATGGCTTCTGGTCGTTGATCAGCACCAAAATGCCGTACGATATTTTTGATTTGGCTCTTGCAAGAGCTCGTGCTTCGACTCTTTCTGTTGAGTTACAAAGCGAGGAAGAGGGCGGTCCGGGTCAATTCATGGACCGACTTCTGCCGCTCTCTGATCGAGTTGGTAGCCTCACGATGGACCACCACTCCGTAGGAAGTGATGTAACGGCTCCACTGTGGACAAGTCTACCAAACATCCAAAACCTTCGACTTGTACATGTGGATGATTTTCCCCACGAAGAACTCGATGGCAGTTCTCAGACTATGCACATTCCTTCCCCGCGCTGGATCTACCTCTATAGCAGCACTCTACCCACCGTACCAACATTATACTCGCAAGTTGAAGAGCTCGTTCTTGAGCATCCCTCGGAGGCGCTGACAATCAGTGACCTGAAATTGATCGCGGAGAGTACACCGAAGCTTCGCACTCTCCGATTTGACGAAATCAGGCTCCCGGACACGGAAAGCTTGAACGATCCATCTTCACCGGCGCCGATGCCGATGCCCAATCTTCAGCTCCTTCACATCGCCCGAACTTACAGAGATTCGGCGGGATGGCTCTTGGAACGCTTCCAACTTTCGCCACGCACGAGCATACGGATCGAATGCTGGGACGGGAACATATCGCCATACCAAATCCAAATCCGAGACCAAATCTGGACAGCTCTTCGTTCCACGGCAGAATCGTCATTCTCTCTGGAGCTGGCACCATGGGCGTATAGGTTCCAAACAAGGAACGTGTCAATCGAGATAGAGGTCTTGTACCCCGACGAATTCACTAGGTGGCCAGACTTCTTGACGGTTTCCAGGCTCGGGCTGGACAAGGACCGATTCGCGTATACATCTTCCTCAAAGGCAAATCGGTCTATTCAGGCCGTTCTAGTGACTTTCCGAACCAAGATTGCATCAAGGGACTACAGAGTGATTCCTTTTTTGTAATGGGATAGACGGGATGCATGATTGAATTAAGCCCCTCCGCTGAAGATCTATTACGAAGTCGAAGAGGATTTACAGTGTCTTCCGCACATGCTCCATAGCTTGAGGCACCTTTTACCCTATTAACCTGCCATTAACCGTCATTGGGCAAGCGCCCGAGAGGCTGATTGTGTTGACTAGCATGTGTGGCTAAACAAACTGCACGTGTCGATCAGTTGCGTCACAGACGTATCATGAGAGAGCTGGTACGTAAGCTTTACGAGTCAAGCCTTCATAGCATGAGGCTTGATCTGGGGGCCCTTTATATTGAACTTCTGGCGGAAGCTGCCCAAAAATATCCTTTCGCGGGGCTCGCTCCATCAATCGACTTTTTCCCAACCGACTACCTGACCTTTGTAATGAACCTCAGCTTCATCCGCCCAGAGTCAAAAAGACGTGCACACGAAGTGATAGCTCAATGTTTCGGTACAAATGTCAATGATTTAGAGCTGTAAGCGAGCGCGTGGGCTGCAGTTTAGAAACCAGTGAGGACCGAAGTTAACGGTCCTTCGTTCATTCCGATTGTAGCATCCTCACAAGATCCCAGAGCGTCCAAGGGAGGCAAGATTACATGGAAACGCTTGTGGCTGTCATTCATTACCTTCAGTACAACTACAATCGGCTCCTACCTATCGATGGCCTTCCGGACGAGATACTTTTGAATATTTTCAAGCTTGTCATGGAGAAATTCTCCACATTCGACGAGTATAGGGACGCTTCCAATTTTTGTGAGAAGCTCAAGTCATACCACGCTGCTTTATACCCATTACGAGCGGTGTGCAGGAGGTGGTGCGAAATCGTGGTCTCGTATGGACCCTTCTGGTCAGTCTTCGACTCGCGGATGCCGGAGAAGCAGATCGAGTTGGGATTATCAAGATCCGGGAACGCACCTCTAACTGTCGGAGTGTTCAAGCGGCCATCAAACTCAGCGAATCGATTCATCGAGAGAATGGCACCCTTGTCCACGCGTTTCAGCCATTTAATCCTCGACTTGGTAGATACGGAGGTCGGATACGTGTCAGCATTGTGGGTGGAGTCGGCTCCAAACCTGCAGCAATTATCTATCCGAGGCGCCAACGTCAACATATTCCCGACATCAGAGAGCTGCTTCAAAGGAACCACTTCCTCGCTCCGTCGGTTATATTTGAACGGCACTAGCATCCTTCCCACTGCGCAAACACTGTACGAACGGCTCGAGGAATTCACTATCGATAGTCCCAGTCAGGCTCTGACAGTATCCACGCTAGACTCCGTCCTTCGGGGGGCGTCGAAGCTGCGGATTCTCCGGTTCAGGCTCATCTTAATGCCGATTATGGCACCCACCGGCACGTTCTCTGGCCGAATATCCATTCCTTCGCTTCTAGCTCTTAGCTTTGAGATGGTGGATTCACTCGTCATCTCTCAGCTATTGGGCCTCATCCGACTCTCCCCGCGCACGAGCCTTCGGGTCGTTTGTGTCGACATGCAATTCAGCTCGTTCGAGGCTTATATCAGGAGACACATACGCGCCGTCCTCCATTCGATGAAGGAAAAGTCCTTCCGTCTGAATATGTCCCCTAATACCTACCTTTTACGGACGTACTATGTATGCATCTCACTGCAAGTTCCAGCTGGAGGACTCGGTCGACGTCTTTGGCCTAACTACTTCGCCAACTTCTCACCTCCTGACGGCCAGGCTCCTATCCGGGTCAACCTGTTTTTGAGAACAGGGGCACGTCCGATCAACTTCCCGACCCACAGTCTATATCGGGATTGCAGAATGATTTCTTTGTTTTGATGTAACCTTGTTCTTGTTTGCGATTAGGTCTTGGTTTCCCACCGATAGATAAAATACATAAACCTTTATTCTGGTCATTTCAAGCATATTACGGGGGGGGCGGATATAAATCTCTCGACGAGAATTAGCACGATTGAATCACCAGCTCTCCCATCATGCTCAGGCGGGTTACCATTGACGAGTACGATCGCACCTCTTGAGCCTTTGATCTGATTGGTGGTTCGTTGCTAGTTGTATTTACTGACTCCACACACACGGTAAGAACGGAAACAAGCCGTTCCGCCATCGCTTGGTACCGGAGACGATATCACTTGTGGCTTGTCGTGGGCCTGACGTCACGTTCACGTGATCACGGACCTTTGCGGAAGTCGGCATCAAAGTCCCAGACCTCCATGCAGTAGGATGTATCTTGACGCTGTCTTAGGTGCCTCACGCGACGCATCTCTGCCACTGCCGCACCGTGCTCCACTCTACGAACGAAAGGTGCATCCACCTAAATGTGTCGTCTAACGACGCGGGACGTATCCATTTGCTTAGGTACTTTATCTCAAACAGGTAAACGTCTTTGGACCAACTGTTTCGCCAACTTCTCACCTCTTGAAGGACAAACTCTGATCCGAGCCGACCTGGCATACGTGTGTCTTTAGTCTCATCCCAGATGTGCCACGAGAAAAGGGATGCGAAGCCTCGCCAGACCTCGTGCAACCACCTTTAACTCTCCTTTTCAGGCTCGGACAGCTTACCGCTGTCGAATGCAATTATTCCCCATGCCCAGAGCCCAATTGGTCTGAGGGGTCAGCCGCATTTCCATCGTATTATATGACATGAACCTATACACAACCTATGAACAAGCTCGAGACCACTTCGGAGTGATAAGAGGATGAATTTTCGCTCCTTAGGATAGCACAGGGGGTTCATTTATAGCCCGTTACCAGATGTACAGGTAAAAGCTCGTCTGGATCATATAGACCCGTACTGGAATCCAACAGGAAGAATGCTGTGCGTCAAGCAAGCACGGCTATACGCTCGCCATTTCTCCTTCCTGTACAGTGCATAGCACGCGGGTGACTTTCCATTGAGGCGGAGAGCTCATCAAAGCCTAGTCTTGGGCCTGACATTACTGCTTACTTGGTAGTGTCTGTGCCAGTAATGATGGACAACTAGGCGGGATGTGGCAGTTAGCACGGGGTTCTAAATCAGATGAATGCACCAGTACTACCAGCCTTCCGCACGCGAGGAAGATCGAGTGGCTGAGAGGGAGTGCAACCGAGAAAAAAGTGGGTTTAAAGAGAAGAATACATCACTTATTGTGAGAAGAGACGAGTGCGAGAGTGTCCATCTTGTTCACGGGTGCTCTTTGGCTATCTCGAGACGACGGTCACGTGAGGCGGCGACTTCGTCATGTTGTTTCAGTCTCGACCACCAACCTTGAGGGAAAAAGCGCAACCATACCTACGAGCGCTACCATGGAGGTAGACTTCACTAGCAGAGTGCCGATGATCGATCAAGTCGCATTTCACCGACTATGTGTCGAATATCTGGACCACAGGTGCGTATATACAGACGCTCTCGTGCCTAGTTGCTGAAGATGACGGATTCCCGTCTGTCTAAAGCTCCTTAGCTCTCATCCACTCCCCGACGCAAGAATCAATGACGCTTCTCAGGGATAAGGTCCTCAACGAATCTACCCTACGATCTCATAGCATAAAGATACTCGCTATGATCGACCAGTGGAACGCCACACAACCGGTCTCCCAATTACCACCCGAGCTCATCTCCCTCACCGTTGCTCTCGGGCTCCCCATCGCCGATTACTTGGAAGGATCGGCAGAAAGATCACCGCGTCGCTACATGGAAACTCTCGCTTCTCTCGCGATGACTTCAAGGACCTGGAGAAATGCTGTCATCGGGACACCTTCGCTCTGGGGCCTACTCTCCACAAGCCTTCCATCCCATATTAACCGCATCTCCCTCGAGCGGTCGGGAAATTGCCCGTTAATGGTGGAGATTATCACGTCGATTTCTGATCAAAAACCACCAAACTTGGATGAGTTTCTGGACATCACAGTACCGCATTGGAGTCGTTGGTCACACGCTTTGCTGTATTTCTCGCCTCCTAAGCGTGTTATACAGCATTTATCTTTACCTGCCCCCTTGCTGGAGAAGTTTGGGCTCTGGGTGTACCCTAAGAACCTGGTGCCAATCGACCTTTTCGGAGGGTGTGCACCGAGATTGCAGGATATTTCGGTTTATGGAACGCCTCTGGTGTGGGACTCGGAGATCTTTCGAGGTCTTCGGAAGTTGAGGCTGGAATCCATAGTCGACGAATTGATTTCGTCCGATCACATCCTCGCCATTCTTGCCGATTGTCCGTCGTTGGAATTGTTAAACATCCAGGAGTCAGAAATGGCATTTAGCCCACTCCCTCCGCCATCCTCCGGAACACCTATCCAGTTACCAAACCTAAAGACAATCATATTCGTGGGTGTATGTGTACAAGCTGTTGGAAACATTCTGCCGTTCATCCGTGCTCCCAACTGCGGCTACCTCCAGCTGGAAATGGATGAAGAAGGGGTTGAACCCCCATTTGACACAGCCGACTTCCTCAGTCGATCCCTAAGTCATTTTGACACCTTCTTACGCTCGACCATCGCCTTCCATGGCTCTTCACAATTACAGCTCTTTCAAGCCCTCACAGAGTGGGTGTGTAGCGGGGTAGAATTTGACGCCCCATGCTTTGTCGTTCACGTCCCTATTATCGGTACAAATCCCACCGTTTCCTGGGTTTCGCAATACCTTGGACACGGACTATCACCAGCCCACCGAATGGAGGTGATCTACAGGCTCAGACACGTCGATTCTGAAGACTTCGCGGGATTACAAAAGTTAGCCGGTTTCCCAGACGTTCAAAGGTTCATCACAGATCTGTCGCTACCATCGGCTGAAGCTATTCTCGGCGTACTCGGAACCCCACACGACGTCACTGGGCCGCCCTCATTCTCCGGCCTAGAGGTGCTCCAGCTTGGAGGAGCTTACGGATGGCCGTTCCCAGAATTTGAGATGATGTTGAAGCGTCGATACGGCGAATTGGAGCGGGGAGTGCTAGAGGCTCGTCCGATACGCATCGTCTTAGCACTCCCATTTGCCCGTCCGTTGCGTGGCAAGTTCAACTCAAGGCTCCAATTCGACCACCTAAGCCGAATCCGCACTCTACGTGGAGTAGAATCTGTAACATTGCAGTCACGTTTTGGTCCGGAGGGAATGCCTGCATGTATTTACGACGACGCGGCTGGCGAATACTGTAATCCAATGTAATTACGTATTATGGAATATATTGTGGCGCTGAACTCAGTCATTTTGAATGCACGTACCACTTTATTATAATAACGAGTTGGACTGATAGAGGGGCACGAGATACCGGATAAAGTAAGTCCCGTAGCCCTGGTCTCCCAAACGCCGTGTTGCGTCTTGGGACCGAAAGAAAGAAAGAAAATAGAGACAAAACTCCGCAAATTGAACAGAAAATATAATATAAAGCATATGCAACGAGGGACGAGTCAAACGCATTCATCCTCTCTCATGCCAACCGGACCTCATAAAACAAAGCACATTTGCTCGACCACCCAACCACTCAAGTTCACCAATGATTTTGAGCGCTCAATTCAACAACATTAGTGTTGAGCGAATAGCTCCGCTCTTGAAAATGAAGTCCAATCGTTAACCGTGACGAAGACGGCGTAGCCGTGGACTCGGCTCAACGGATGGCTCGCCCAACTTCAATATTCTCAAGAACACCGAAAATGGAGCAGCCAAAAATATGAATAGCCTAAGCCTTTCGGGGCTTACTGGTATTCCTTGGCGATTGGTCTGCTGCAAAAGAGGCCGTCGACTTTAACTCGATCGAGTTTAGGAATCACTCTCCCCAACTATCCGATAGCTGTCACAGAAGAGCTAATTGCCTCCAGAGATCCCACTACATCGCTTTTATTCGCCTCGCCGTGATACTTTGTGCGCGCTTCCGGAGCTCGCTTGCTTGAGCTATTTTATCGCGAATAACGAAACTCGGATACCTCCATCCTTCACCGGTACGCAGACCATTATAGAGACTCCCACCTGATACGAGAACGCGCAAGATAAGCGCTCCGGCGTCCTAGTTCTGCTCACGTTCGATCGCGCATTATTCGTGTTCGGGAAGTCCTGATGATCCTCCCTCACGAGGGTCGATCCCGCGCGCGTCAATCCAGGGGCGGCTAATGCGCTGTTATTCGGAGCGCAGCCAGAATAACGATACGAAGAAGCCTGCGAGCGAAGCTCCACTCAAACCTTCCGCGATATTTTTTTCTTCCTCTTTTGGGATGTCACCGGGCACCGAGATTCGATACAGCCTTTCGTAATACGGTCTCCGGTCTGGTGGAGGACTCTATCCAAGCTGGTCCTAGCCGGCACCTCCTATCTATGTCTCGGTTTGTTTGGCCACGAGGAGAGGCTTAAAGGGGAGCGCGTGAGAAGCGTGGCGATCCTAAATGAAAGCAAAAGAAAAATAGTCCCTCTCGCTTATCAGACCGCGTATCGCCCTTCTCGACCCTTGTTGGACAGTGGATCCGCATCCACAAATAGCTCGTTTCCCGCGCTAGACCCAAAGGACCGATATCAAATGGTAGCACAGCATATATAGATAGATATAGACCGAGCGGAGTATACAAGAAAGGTAAATAACCTCGTACACTGCCGGAAACATACAAGTACATAGAACGATATCCACCGCCTCATTGCTGAAGGGCGTGGGAAGGGTTCTTGTTTAGACTGAAATGAGCTTGCCAACAGCGCCGTAGTTAGGCTTTGCCTGGTCCAGGAGCGAGTCTCCAGGTCGGAGCGCCTGGTTTTCATTGACGTTGAACTCGATTTCCAGAGATGTCTTTTGCGCTTGCTATCAAGGGAGAAAATTGCCACATAAGCGAGAGCTCGGGCTATTATGAAATAACAATGGGAATACGCACGATGATGGTGTGGCCGAACGGCTCCCTGTTACTTGGCTCCCATCCCTCAGGGATGCGCTCTTCCTTGAGGAAGGTCTCGAGGTCATTGACCTTTCCACCAAAGATCGAGTACAAAAGAGCCGCATTGCCTGAACCTGAATTGGTGGCACCCGAGGTTAGTAACCTTTACGAAAGGCAGACCTTGGTTCAGTATCACGAATGACGCACCGAAGAACTTGTGGATGAAGCTGTAGGTCATAGAATACTGCCCGTTGCTGGCTTTGCACTCGGCACGGCGCAAGCCCGAGTAGTACGCCCAGTCCTCCAAGGTCAATACCGTTCCGTCAGAAGAGCATTTGAGGAGTCTGTCGACGAGTTCGGCGTGCGGGTAGCTTTGATCAGGGCAGAAGGCAATGTCCGGACCTAGAAATTATCAAATCGGATAGGTCAAGATAAGCCCCGGAACTCAAAATGCGACGGAGTGAGACTAACGGGTGAATGATGCATCGTGTTGGATGATCTATAGGTATGACGTGTCAGCGACGGATGTCAAAGAACGAGGATCGTCCCGCAGAGACTGACGTTCAAAGTGTTGAGATCATGGAGGTTGATCCATCCACGGCCTTGATCGAGCAAATAAGCGGAAGAGGTCAATTCTGTAAAAGGAACGGATCTTCATTAAAAGATCGGATCCAGACCCGGCTACAACCGGCAATCAACTTACGATCGCCGAGGGCAGGTGACAGGTTGTAAGCATATTGAATCGCATGGGACATTTGCTTGTAAGTGAGCTTCTTTCCATCCCGGGGCAGGATACCTTGGAGGCGGGGTTGGGGTTAACACTGCTCACGTGCAGTCAGGTGAGATGGGAGCGCATACCATGGTTGGCAAGAGCGTTCAGGCTGTGAGAACGAAAGAAGCAATGTCGGTGGTCCTGCGTGGATCTCCGCCTAAACTCATTTACTTACCCTGGACAGGGACTCCTGGAGTCGCTTGCGCTTGGAGCGCGGTACTCGGGCCAGATGCCGCCGAAACCTGGCTTGCCTTGAGCGATAACATTTCCTGGTCTCCTGGGTCGCCAGAAGAGCGCCAGATTCAAGAGCTACAGGCAGCAAAACCAAGTGGAGAGCATTAGTTCAACTGATCGCGAGCGACATTCAGAGAGGGAACTGACAGCATAGTAGGTGTCTCTGGCGTGAAGCTGAAGGACGAAGCCGAGTAACGGGACGAGACCGACAGCGAGCTTGACACTCCTGGTGAGAATACCAAACGTTGTAGTGAAGAAGTTGACAGTCATGATGATGGGGGTTAGAGTCGTGGAGGGGGGTTACAGGTCAAAAGTGGGAGAGCGGTCGAGGGGACGAAAGTTCTGGAGCGAATGTGTGTTATATAGGTTTGTGGTCCCTTGCTGGCAAAAGATAGGGGACAAGTGTAGCGCCTGTTTGGACGCTCAGAATTTTGATCGGCGAACGCAGCCTCTTGGAGTTCTTGGGTTTGCACAGCGGAAGCGGGGTAAACGGAAAGAGATCTCCGAACAACCCACCACAGCTCTTCCGGACTGCCCAATCAGGCCACCACGCCCAGAGCTTGTTCGTGCCGTGTTTCGCATATCCGAACAAGATGGCCCAGCCAAGGTCGAAGCCCAACTGAATGCAGGTTCAAGCCATAGGAGAGGGAAAAAAAAAAAGATAATATTCGCCCCCCCGGTCAGGTCTGGCGGAGTTCAAAAAATGAGCTAACCTAGAGATTCGAAACTTCCACGGGCGCTTACGATTGACCCGCGGGCCAATGGCGACGAGCGACATTCCACAAACCATGGAGACCACACTTTACCGCATGGAGCGCTTCATGGAACGTCCCCAAGCTGGCAACATGGACGGTATCGGCAAAGGGGCTGTGAGGGACGCGACCGGTGCCGTGCAAGTCCCCGAATGTGGGGTCGTTCCCGCGGTCACACCCTTTGCCTTTTTGGGAGACAATCGGGGTTCTTGGACGCCGCTCCTTCTAAATTACCACAACTAATCCTTGATTAACCTCCTAGATGTCTTCGAGCCCCCGGCTTACGTGGGTGGCGTCCAGATTATTGCCTTCTTTAGGAGAAAAAGTGGCTGGCGTGGTCAGGCAAGAGGGCGGAGAAGCCGCCTTTCCACGCCACCCCGAGGCCGGACCACAAATCTTGACCTCTTGCGTCGGTTGAAAGGCACACCGCCCCCATCTCGATTGCGCCATCTTCATTAAACGGGGGACAAAGCACTGGAGTCTGGGACAAGAGGCCAGGACGGTCTTGGCTCAATTACCCTGCGACCGATTGCGTCACGGGACTTGTTTGAAGCGGTGCGGGGTTCCAGATCGCGGTTGATTTCGACAGGCGAACCACATCCACCGGTCAACGCGCTAAACCATGACTCACACCGACGATAAAAAGCATATCTTGTTCATTTACACATCGGTCTCCAAGACCCTGCTTGGCAAGCAAACTGGTTGGTATTTGCCGGAGGGTGAGTCTTTAGGAGTCGCTTGCCGCCTTTCCCGTCAGCCCTAATCTGACGTTAATCCTTTAGCCGCTCAGCCATATTACATCCTCCTTCCTCATTTCCACATTACCTTTGCCGCTCCTGCGGGCCCGAATCCGCCCGTTGCGGAAGGAAGCGTCGAAAGATACAAGGAGGACGAGGATTGCGCCAAGTTCTTGGTTGATCCAACCGTCAAGGAGAAGTTCGATACCTGCTTGAAACTGAGTGAAGTGAATCCTGCCGATTATGCGGGTGTCTTCTATCCCGGCGGGTGAGTGGGACCCGAGATGACCCGTCCAAGGGTGGGCGGTCCGGTATCTCATGCAATTTCACGTCGGGGGTGTAGGCATGGACCCGCCATAGATTTACCTTTCGATGAGGACAACATCAAAATCGCTAGCGAGGTACGCCGAAACGCACCAGACTTCCACGCGGTCTCTTGACGAATCTCGCTTTGTAGCTCTTCCGAGCCAAAAAGCCAGTTGCCTCCGTTTGCCACGGACCAGCCGCCATCGTCAACGCCACGGACGCCGAAGGTCAACCGATCGTCAAGGGACGCACCGTCACCGGCTTGTCGAACGAAGAGGAGATTTTAGGCGGAAAGGAGAAGGACGTGCCGTTCCTGTTGGAAACCAAGCTCATCGAGCAAGGCGGAAATTACGTCAAGGCCGACGCGCCTTTCGAAGTCAGTAACGCGCACGCAGTTTTCATATCCCGGGACACGAGGGTTGTTGACGCTGGCTTCGTATTTGCTTAGCCTAAAGTGGTCGTCGACGGCCACCTAATCACAGGACAAAACCCCAAGTCATCGAAATTAGTCGCAGAGGAGCTAGTGAAGCTTCTCTCTTGAGATGCCCTACTCACCTGTTTTTGAAATCAAAAATACCACCAAGTCCTCAACAGTCCTGTATCCCATGGGTAGTGCGAATGTATATGTTATCGCGTCTCTGGCTGGGCTGAACGAACTGTTGGTCCGCCTCATAAGTTGTTCCTATCGAACCAGCATCGTCCTGCGCACGTTGCCTGATAGCTCCTTTCGGACTTGAGAGCGATTGGATCCAAGAGTGCAAGATTGGGACTGAAGCGTGGATCAGCGCCAGCTGGGTTTTTTCCCGAGCCGTCCGATTTTGGAGAGTTGTCCGAAGGGACAGCCACGGGCAGAGTGTCTCCCCGAACTCCTTTGCGATGTATCGCCCGGGAGGAAGGAGGGTCGAGTTGGATGATTCTTTTGGAGCGGAAGACTTCTTGAGCTGTGAATGTGCAGCGGATCAACAATTTAACCAACGCGCCAAGGCTATGGACTGACGGTCGACTGGATTCCCAGGGCAGAGGTGCGCCGCGGTGCAGGAGTTTGAAGGGTACGCTGTCGAATAGCAGGGGAAATGATGCGGATCGTCATTAGGCGGATAGTGACGTAAATCGAGAGCACTCGCCTATTTATACCGGAAGGTCAAGGGAGATGAATCCAACACGCGACTCACAGTGCGGTAGAGGCCTTGTGTTCAAGCCACCGAGAAGCCCGGCACAACAGGACGGATGCTAGAAAATGGTGAGAGATCCGAAGTGCCACATATGAGAGACCTGCATCAGAGAGAAAATGTCTTAACTTTCGCATGTTTTAGTAAGTCTTGGGGTTCCGGGAGGGAAAAGCCTTCGAAAGGAGCCAAGGGACTCAACGCCCGTGGTTCCGTCGGTGCGACCCGTTGAGGAAGGACGGCGTGATACGTGCCCGGCCCTCGGGTGTACTATTGAGCCAAAAATGGCTCCAGTAGATGCGTAGATGACTTACTGGAGCGATTCTTCGAAGACCTTTTTGGTTCTCAAGACTGAAAAACGGTCCGGGCCGGCGAAAAGCAGGAAGTGAACGTGGGAACTCGTGGCCTACGCCTGAAGGACAACCAGCGCTCCTCACCCCTTCGCTCGTGTCTTCCTCCGCACTCACGCACAAGACAAATACCAGTGATATAAATATACCTTATAATTACATCACATCCGGAGTTACGTATCAGGTGCTCATTTCCGATTGGAGGCCTCGGTTTTCCTTCTCCCTCGAAACAAGGCGAAAGGTCTTCCTAGCCCGGTACAACATCCAAATGGATCAAACCACGTCCAAAGCACTCTCCTAGACCTCGTGGAGCTTTCTTTTCTTTCTCTACTGTCGATTGGAGCGGTCGAATGCAATGCCATCGTTCCACAGATCCATCTCCGGGTTACTTGAAGCCGCCCACGAGAATCATCACTCGAGACGTACAGCTCTTACCAGTCGCGATTAAATGTGGATTATATTACCATTATGAACTTCCGAAAATGCGACAGTAGTCGCAAGGTCATTAGCATAGCCCCATTCAATAGCAGCATACTACAATCGCACGACAGGACATATCGGGGGAGATAATCCTTCAAACTGTCAAGATCAAAACGCCGATCAGGTTGCCAAGATTTAGGGGTGGTGTTCATTGAACCTTACTTCACACATATCGCAACCTTCTGCGGTGACCTTCATCTAATTAGACGAACGTGGTCATTCGAAGGTTTTTACAACTCCATGAGGAAAACCCTCCGCGAGACGCATACACTACATTCATTGGGCTTCAGATACAGCAAGGGAAGAGAGTGGACGAGGCGGACCGGTTGAGACGCTCAGACGACACTCCCATGCACCCTCGAATCGGATTCACCCCAATGGAGACTCTATTTTGAGGCCATTAAAGGCCAATTCAAGATCTTTCGAGGGAGGCTCGCCCATTCGATTCCGACGCACTTATCCCCTCCTCCTCCCTCATCTTCCCTTTCCAAACCCCCGCAACATTTTACAGACGCTTTGACCATCGCTCACAATGGCTCCAGGGGGGCACGCTGGAACAGGACTTGAACTAGAAAAGGTCATCGCGGCACGACGCCTTGAACTTGCTGGCAAGCCAGGTATCGCTGGCCTCGTCTCCAATGCGAAGACTTTCTTCATCGCTGTTTTCGCCTCGATTGGGTGAGTTCCGGCTATCTCCGCCATCTGGCTCATTCTTCTTCCTAGTTTGGTCGTTGACATGCCTGATCTATCTCACAGTGGTCTCATCTATGGGTACAATCAGGGCATGTTCGGACAAATCCTAGCGATGAATAACTTTGCAAAGGAATCCGGTGTCAGTGGTATCCAAAACCCAACGATTTCTGGCTTTCTCACTTCCATTCTCGAGCTGGGAGCCTGGGTTGGTGTCCTGATCAACGGAATTCTTGCCGATGCGCTCGGTGCGTTTCTTTTCCCCCGCTCCCTTGGGGTCTACGTGACGCCGAGATTCTCCCACCCGCAACCCCGGCCTTCGGTCAACTCCCTCTACCCTTGTCTGTGTGTGTGGGCAGCCTTGCTCACAGTTTTCTTTTATTCGTTCAGGTCGGAAGCTATGTGTCGTGGTCGCTTGCGGCGTCTTCGCAATCGGCGTGATCATTCAAGCCCTCACTCACGGTGGATCCTACGACTACATTCTCGCAGGTCGGTTCGTTACCGGTATCGGTGTCGGCTCTCTTTCTATGATCGTCCCACTGTATAATGCCGAGCTTGCGCCTCCGGAAATTCGTGGTTCGCTTGTGGCTTTACAACAATTGGCCATCGTCGGGGGGATTATGGTGTCTTATTGGTTCACGTATGGTGGGCACCTTAATTTCCCGCTCATCTAGGTTCTATCAGGCTTAGCCCACCATTCTTCCCCTTCCAGGCACACAGTACATTGGCGGAACCGGTGATTCTCAGAGTAAGGCTGCGTGGCTCGTGCCCGTCACCATCCAGCTCGTCCCAGCCATCATTCTCGCAATCGGTATCATGTTTATGCCTCAATCCCCTCGTTGGCTCATGAGCCGGGGCCGGGAAGCCGAGTGTCGCCAAATCATCGCCAACCTCCGCCGTTTGCCCTTGGATGCACCTCTTGTCGAGATCGAGTTCCTCGAAGTCAAGGCTCAGCGCCTCTTTGAAGAACGTATCTCTCAACGCGACTTCCCGCAGTACCAAGACGGTTCCTTCTCATCGAACTTCCACCTCAATCTCCGTGAATACAGCAGCCTCGTGACGAACCGAGGAAACTTCAAGCGAACGTCGGTCGCCGTACTGGTGATGTTGTTCCAGCAATGGAGTGGGATAAATTTCATCCTGTACTATGCGCCGTTCATATTCCAGCGCCTCGGTCTCAGCGGCAAGACAATCTCATTGCTTGCTTCTGGTGTCGTCGGCATCGTTATGTTCATTGGCACGATTCCGTCGGTTCTTTGGATCGATCAAGTTGGACGCAAACCCACCCTTATTTCTGGTGCTATTATCATGGGTGTAAGGGTCACGGTGCTTTATCAGCGTGAAGAATTGACTAACTAGGTCGCTGTTAACTCCAGATTTGCCACTTTGTCGTCGCAGCTATTATCGGCACCTGCGAGAAAAACTGGGACGCTCACAAGGCTGCTGGTTGGGTGGCAGTAGTATTCATCTGGATCTTCGTTTTCGGATTCGGATTTTCCTGGGGACCTTGTGGGTGGATCGTTACGGCAGAGGTTTTCCCTCTTGGCCTACGCGCAAAGGGTGTCTCCATCGCGTGCGTCGACTTCCACGGCTTAGTCGAGGTCGTGCTAACACTTTGCTTGGACAGGTCCTCGTCCAACTGGCTCAACAACTTTGCTGTCGCCATGGCTACGCCTGACTTTGTGACCGCAGCATCTTGGGGCGTCTACATCTTCCTAGGAATGATGTGCGTTTTTGGTGCACTGTACATTTTCTTCCTTGTGCCGGAGACGATGGGCCGCACTCTCGATGAGATGGACGAGCTGTTTGGAGACAACTCAGGACGCGCAAGGGCGGACGCAGCTGTTCTTGAACAGGCCTTCCGGGATGTCGGCTTGCTCAAAGCAGCAGGTGTTGAGGCTGAAACGCCGAAACGCGACATGGAGGATAGCGGAGACGAGAAGGGAAACGCGATTCACATCGCTTAATTTCAATCCACTTCTTTATGGTATCTCTCCCGTTTTTCTGCCAAAAATGCATTTGCATCGTTTGTTTAGAAGGGATCTCCTTATATCTCGTAAAAATTGTAACATATGATCGAATACATCACCACGACCGAGCGATCCGCGACTTATACATCGAGAACAATCTCAGAAAGGACCATCTATGAACACAGCATCGCTAACTGGAGCCCGTTGCCAAGGAACTCGATCAACGGACAGCGGAGGAGTCGCATGTGGATCGT
>WSUI01000017.1:88746-113294 GCA_019633595.1 Tulasnella sp. UAMH 9824 | reverse complement strand
GATAACATGATAGTTAGGCTGTACGGAGTGTGCTAGAATATCCCCCTCGCGTTTAGGGCTAGCGTGGGAAACCAAAGCTTATACGTAAAACTAGGCAGCGTTCCAGATGTCGCGGCCGGTTGACGCAGTTGGTTAGCGTGTGGAGCTAATACGTAATCAAGCGATTACATAATTACTCCAAAGTCATGGGTTCGAGCCCCATACGGGCCATGATCTTTTAGTTCTCGTTTCTATGTAGCTTTTTGGGGCAGAAAGAATGACTAAGGTAAGAAGGAAACAAGTGACTGAAGTCAAAGTGCTTTCCTAGGTGTTTTGACAGTACGATCGAGGTTCGCGGTAATACCATATAGCGGTCTGTTGGCAGGAGGAAAAGGCTGCCGAGTTCATCCCTTCGTGGGGCCCTCTCGTGAGCTCGTGAGGGAGTGCTGTTGACCTTTCCGCAGAGTTTAGCAGTCAAGTTGTTAGGAACTATTATTTCTTACTCTAACACTTGATATTGACAAGGAGTGCTGCATAAGAAGTTTTCAACTGGATCGTCATTCTCGACCTCCGACTACATAGCAAGCGCCAGAGCATTTGCCCATCTGCCCGGACAAACGATCGCAGGTTCAATTCATTCCACTCGCCTGCTACTTTTCAGCTTGCTGCATTCCTGTTTGTGCCCTCCTTCCTTCCAATCGCTAGCAGCAACTCGGTTAGCAAAGTCAGCAGAAAGCCCGTAGTTCGACTCCACTTACAGCCTCTGGCATCGTGTGCCGCAATACTGTACCTAGGATGGCCCGAGTCAGATAATTCGGCTCAACGGGCATGGTATACCGCACTCACAGATTTACATCCCGAGCACCTCATCATATCTCTCAGCGGTGCAATCTTTGTGTCGCGATAGAGGCAGCACTTGAACCAGCTACATCCCTCTATACCGCCCATTTCCTTTTTTCTTCTCTCGATGTCCTCGGCTTGAATTTTTTCGCGATCAAATCCCAATATCTTCCCGAATTCTTTCCAACCTTCGATCGCGGAAGTAAAATCTGGCTGGTCCTTGTCGGGTTCGTATGGAAAAGACCTCCCCTTCTGGTCGTCCTGCTTATGCGGTGCGGAGTACATGAAGTCTTCCAGGCATCTGAAACAGTGCATGTAGGCCGGTTTCATGTCGTCATTCATAAAGTCTGTGTCACCCTCGACCGCCTCTTTGATACAATTTCCAATATAGAGGACGTCGCCGGCTGAGAGTCGATTGATTAGTGGTGGCACTCTGTACTGTAAAGCGACGATACGAACAGGCGGACTCGAACGACGTTTTGCCAAGCAACGTTCGACCAAGGACGAACATAAACTCCGCTTGGCGGACCATTTGGGAGATCACCAGTTTTTTTAGTTCGACATACTCGTCTCCCTCAAGAGTCCGAAGGAATCTTAAGAGTCGGCATGGTTTCAGCTCACGCTGGCTTTCGTGTAGGCAACGATTCACTCACGAGTTGGTCGCAGTAGCCACTGTCCTTGCCAACGAGCACATGTCCTCCTCGGTCCGCCTTTTCGATGCAATCCATCTCCAGTATCTCTGAATCATAGCTATATGCACTCCAGCCTCAGCCAGGGGACGATGCATCTTGGGGGAGTGATTGACAGAGAGCATGAAGTACATCGCGCCCCATAGCATGGAGTCCAAGCCGAGGGCATCGATTTCGAATAGGTCTAGAGACCTCCGAGCGATGCTTTCGGGCGTGTGGTGCTCGAGGACCCGCCCTATCGCCTCGTTGTTAAAGTCTCCAGTTTTGAAGTAAGAAGACAGGATACTCGTCCCATACGCTAGAGGAATCGCGTCTGGCGTTGGTTCTGAGATGATATACGTTTCAAAAAGAATATAAAGAACGTAGTCTTTGTCGAGAGATTGTAGGCTGGTTCGAAATCGGGGGTGTCAGGGAACGAATTTCAAACACTTATTACGGAGCGACTGTAAAATTCCGGAACAGATCACTCACAATGGTTCATCTTCTTTGAACGTGGGTGTCATTAAGAGTGCGCCTGCAATGGTCAATGCGGACTCCCGCATTGACGCAGGTTGAGCGTCCTCCGGGATGTGCGAGTTTTGCAAGGCGTCATGGGTCGAGGCGATGATCTGGGGCATGTGGTTGAGCAGGGCGGCCTTCATCCGAGGGTGGGAGCATATTAGTGCGGTTGTATTGGAGTCGAGAAAGACGGTTCTGAGGTGTATCAGCACCGCCTCAAGTAGGGTAATCGCCGCTACCTGGCAGACTAGGGCGTCAGAGAATCGACCGATGCTCTTATTCCGGAGAGTGATGGTCAATGGCTGAACGCACATCTCTCAAATCTAAGGTCGAGGCGATCACTAGTAAGGATTCGAGGACCTCGGCGTCTCTGAATGCTTCCCAACCGTCGTCGTTGGATGGCTCTGCTGCGCGGGCGAAGTTGAAGACATCACCGCACTGCTTGAGGAAAGCCGCTTTGTCGGAAGTAGATATATGACTCTTCAGTAATTTTACAAGGATTTGCGCGCGTGCGTTAGGCTTGATTGACATTTTAACTGGGCGGTGGTGGAGACAAGGGAGAGTCTTTAAAGAAGCGGAAAGGATTTGCCGCTTTGTTTGTCCACTGTTCCATTCCTGACTGTTACTTGCTACCACAGCCACTGACATCGTCCGACTTTACCACCACCACCATCACCACTTAACGATAATCTATCATGGTCAAGGTTTTCTCGCTTGCTATTATACATGTCACCTCTGGACAGGGCGTGGAGCTATCGTCGGAGCAGGAACTCGGGTCATTCTCCTTCTACCAGAAGACAAGCGTTGGCGAGTTCATGAAGTTCATGTCTAAGACAGTCGCAGAGCGGACCGCACCCGGCCAGAGGCAAAGCGTTCAGGAGGGTAACTATATAGCGCATGCGTATAACAGGGGTGGAGATGCGCAACTTGTCTGTGAGTGTGCCCCCTGTTCAGGGGCTTCCATTCCTCACGACCGACCAGTTGATTTAATCCTATTTCCGGTGCCATGAAGCTGTCATGATTACCGACATGGACTATCCAGTTCGACCAGCCTTCTCTCTACTATCGAAGATCCTTGATGAATATGCGACCGCAGTGCCTGAAGCACAGTGGTCCAACCCACCACCATTCTCTGCGACGAAAGAATATCTGTCGAAGTATCAAGATCCCAAACAAGCAGATAACATCATGAAGGTCCAAGCCGAGCTCGATGAGACGAAGATCATCCTTGTGAGGTCGCTATTCTACGGCACAGTATCCGCAGCTAACCTTACCGTCACGCACAGCATAAGACAATCGAGTCCGTCTTGGAGCGAGGAGAAAAGCTGGATAATCTGGTAGATCGCTCTAATGCCTTAAGTGCGCAGAGCAAGATGTTTTATAAGACTGCGAAGAAGGCAAGGTGTTCTCACTGCGATTGGGCTTTTTTTTTACTAACATTTGCCATCTAACCAGCAAAACTCATGTTGCGTTATTATGTAATGACCGGAAGATCTATGCTTCTTGCAAAGGCAGTAGCAAGGATTTTCCGTCGTGCACATGGACTGGCGAAAGGTCTCGTATAGGAATTGTAACGTAGGCGTAATGTACGGGGCGAGCGGTGGTGCGATCTAGAATCATGATATCTCGGCAACGAAACTCGACGACTCACCGGGTGATGATAAATTGCGTGGCGGTGGTTTAGAGAAGGGGTTTGGGCGTTATTGTGGAGAGTGAATGCCAGGGATCGAATCCGCGGATGATCACTCACCGGAACGCCGGTGGGCCTCGTCGCAAATCACTGGAAATTAAGCAATCGCTACTAATCGACGGGGGTACTCACTTGCACAAAGCCCCAAAGAGTTAAATAAATTACAAATTTTCGAGGCGTAGAAGGGTTGCTGAGGGTGGGAGAGGCTGGAAACCAAACCGACCGCTTCCTATGACGCAGGCAGTGAAGAACGTCGGAAGTGCTAGCCAGAGCGCTAAGACTCGAGACTCATCAAGCCAGCACAATGTCCCCTGTTTCCAACCCTTCCGCATATGCAACACTCTCAAACACAACTTGACGCCAGAGGAGAACGACGAACTCCTCGGCTTCCTCCATCAGGACCTAAAGTGAAAAGGCGTCAGCAAGATGAGCTACTACACTATTCTCTAACGCATAGATCAGTAAATAGATGCTGGTGCTGGATACTCACCGACTCGAGACCCTCCAAGAGCTTTTGAGGGGGTTTGTGGTCCTTGAGATGCTCGACAACAAACATAATCAAATCATCGTCTTCAAGGTCGCCAAGGTAGTCCTTCATCTTTCGCTTTGTTATTTGTTCAAACTTTGTGTCAACGAGGTGCTGAAAAACCAAAAAGGTGAGATCAGCTAAGTTTGATGGGCAAAAACGTCACTCACATCGTTCAAGGCTTCCCATCGAACCTTGAACTTGAAGAGGATATCCTTGTCACGGCTAATGCCTTCCTTGAGTTTATTCAGGCGTTCCTTGCTGGCCTCGGCACCATCCGCGAGCCCAAAGTCGAGCTTGACAAGGCCTTTCCGTCGCTTCCGCCCCAAGGTCTCTTCTTCGTCATCGACATCGCCGAAAACCGCTGGGGCCACACGCTTTTCGGGTACGGCGTTCGCCAGAGCGGTAGTGGAAGGCGCGTCTTTCGAGGCGTCTTTCGAGGTTTCCGCCGCAACTCCCATGCTCATATTCAACCTCAATGGACCCGATTCCTCTCCGACCAGCAGCATGCCCGCCTTGCGCTGCTCTTCCGCGAGTGACCGAAGGTCGTCCATTTGGCGGGCGAGGAACCGTTCCGACTCTTGACGCAGATGCTCGGCTTCCCGCTCTTCGATTTTTCGAGAATTAGCGTCTGCAGATATCTCCGCGGCCAGCACCTTCGCCCTCTGGGCGCGCCATCTAGCACGGTCGATGTAAAACAGCTCATCCGACTCGTCATCGTCCCAAGCCTCCAGGCTGGATTTCATCGCAGCTCTATCTCGGTCTTCGGACTCTGCGACTACGCGTTCGCGATTCATGGTACGCTCAATGGCCGCAATCCGTTGTCGTTCTCTGGGTTCGTAGCGACGCTCTCGCTACGCGGATGGTCGTCAGCAGCAGAACTGAGCCGCAAGTCCGTTGGTAAACACTTACGTCTCTGAAAGAATGTTCTTCTTGTCTTTCTCTCGCTAACTTTCGCTCGCGTTCTAGCTCCTCATCGGTCTTTTCGGTTTCTCCTGCCACCTTGTCAGGGCCTGTAATGGGCACATCCTCGCTGCCTCTGACGAAGCCAGGATTCCTGTTCTGACCCCAACTACCGGGTTGCTGAGGCGGGCCATCTTGAGGTTTTCCCCACACCCTCTCTCTTGGGCGGTTGGCGGGACCGCTGGGAGGTGCGCCACCATTTCCGAAGCCCCGACCATATCCGGCGTCGCGACCTCCAGTAGCCGCGAGGCGCTCGCGTTCTGTTTTCTCTTTCTCCTTCTTCATGGCTCTCTCACGGAACTGAGCGATCTCGCTCAAGACAATGCCTCTTTGGTTTTCAGGCAAGTCCGCTTCTTGGAGATCCTTCAGGTGAGCAGGAACCTGGTAACCGTTGGCCTTGCCATCAGCGTCTTCTCCGGGAAGGGCTTCTCCAGATTTTAGGGCGTTCAGAAGAGCATCGATCTTTTCCCGAGACTCGTTCGAGGCGTTGGTGTCGGCCTACCAAGCACAAGATGAGCAACCTACACCGACCTGGTCCAAACATGTGCTCACCTCCGTTTCCATTTTTTGCGCGTCGTATTGATCCAGCAAGCTCTTAGTCTTGGCGTCCGCGGTGATTTTGAGTGCTTTTGCGGGACCCTCTCTTTCGTCCGACGATGGGAGGGTCAAACCATTCAGCAATTTCAGTGCTCGGGATATAGCGTCAGGCTCATCAAACTCAGCGAAGCCAAAAGCACCCGGCTTCCCAGTTGCGGTGGGTGTGCGTTTGAATGAGCGAAGGGGACCGCACGTCTACAAGGAGGAAGAGCAGAAGACCATGTCGTCAGATTCGTTTCACCGCCCGCCGAGAGTGCACATACCGAAAGCAATTGAATGAGAAACGCGTCTGTGATCCCTGGGGATATACTCCCAACAAATGCAGTGAGTTTGGGACCTGTAGGTTGGGGTTGCTGTTGGGGCGGCAACGGAAGATGGGATTGAGCGGAAAGGGCTGACAGTGGTGGACCTTGTCCTGGTGGACCATAGCCCGGTGGGCCACCACCCATCATTGGCGGGCGCATTCCAAGGCCCATTCGATTTGGTATCATCTCGAGGGGAAGCGCTGCTTGTGGTGGAAGGTAACCGAGAGGACGTTGCGGTGAGGTTGGAGACAGAATCGAAATGATTGGACGGATTTAAAGTCGGCCTTAGACGGACATCGTATAATTTGCTCCCTGCTGCAACCACGGACTCCGCGAAATGGCTAGTTTACGACCTTCAAGCAAACATCGTCGATTCGGGTCGGAAGAGCCTATCGAAGGAGAAGATATTGATATCAGCAGACTCGATCGAGTTGCAAGTCCAGCGTCGGAATCGGACGATGACGACGCCCCGCCTGAGGCGGTCAGTCTCGGAGCTGGGAAGGAGCAGGTAGCTCAAAGAGACAGGATAATAAGAGAAAGAGACCTGAAGTAAGTTTTCCGTTGATTTTTTTTATATCTGCTTCTTAACAGTCTTCACAGCGCTGCCCGACAACGGAAGGAAGCGAATAAAGCCAAAGCCGCGGAGCTCAAGGCTCGGAAGGAGGCTCGTGAAAGCGCAAGATCTAAGCATAACGTACTCAATAAGGACAAGAAAATTTCCAAGGCCGAAGCAGGCCGCAACGTCGGTAACGGGGATGACAACCCACCCGACAAGTCGGCGGAGGATGCTATGGACTCGGAGCCTGTTGATCACACTGCCCTCGCTCGTATGCAAAGGGCTATGGCACAGGCAGAATCTGAGGATGAAGCCGATGGCGAAGGAAGCTGGGGCGGAGTTCAAGATCCTATTCCACCGCGTCCCTCAAGGTCGAAGGCTAAGAAGATTCCAGACCGCCTCCCGGACTCCATTTTCCAAGCGGCTAGAATTGCAGCGGAGCGGGAAGAAGAAAAGTCCGACGACGACATGAGCTCCGAATCCCAACCAGATTCTGAAGATGCCTTCGACAGAGCTGGCACCAGGCCAAGGAAGGCTCGGCACCCAGGCGGTGGACCGAAGGACGTGATTGTGGGGTCAGTCTTCTCTATCTACTTGGCTCTGTATGATCTGGATTGACACCGTTCTTGCCAGTTCGAGGACAGTACGCTCATTAGCGACCACCAAACGACTTGGGCAGCATGTTTCTCTGCAGCGTCCTCAAGCTGCCCGAGAATTCCGTAACAAAAGCCTGAACGTAGATGGTCAAATAGAGCACAAACCATGGCAGAGAGTCGAAAGTCAGGACTACAGGAACTTTTTAATATCAACTACCGAACTGACTACGACCCTTCTCGCAGCCCATCTCGTGGTTCGTGGCAAGCGTCTCGCACCAGCCAGAAACTTTGCGCAAGCTCACCGCCTTAAGACATAAGCGTAATATTATAATAATTTGAATATAACATCCTGCGACAGCATCAGACACACCGGGACGGGCTACGTCCCGACTACGCCGTCTCTTTTTGCTTGTCTTTTCTTTTCTTCTTTTTCTTCTTCACCTGAGCTTCGCCTTCTTCAGGCTCCTGATCATCTTCAAGAGCGCGTTTCTTAGATGTATTGCTTTGTGCTGCCGGTGTTGCCATCTGGGCTGCCGCTTCGGGTTGGTCTGGCGCTGCCTCGGCGGCCTGGTCTGATACAGCCTCTGTCACCTGGTCTGGCATGACCAATCTGGGCTCCGATAAGACAGCGCGGTACGTCTGCCGCGTTTCTATGTGGGAAGACGTGAGCCAGCGAGCGGGTAATACGAAATACAAGGAACGTACGAGCTCTCAGAAGCAGCGATTTTGGGGTGACCGCCATAGCGTGGTTACCTTGGTCTTGCTTGCAGCCTAAAATGGTCGAACTGGGAGCAGTTCATGAGCCTCAAGTTCGCTCTGATCTCCGGCTTGCTTACAGGTTTATTACATCCTTTGGTCCCCGAATGTCCCCCTCATATCCACCCCCGCTGAAAATGAGACCTTTCCCACCCAGAACTCGCACTACTTCTTTTGCTGTAGACCACCAATTTCGCCTCGCTCGATCACCCATACCACGCTTTACGATCGGGAAATAGGGGATTTCAAATGCAGCACCATTTTTGACGGCGACTTTGAGAGTGGATAGCTTCAAGAAGAACGGGAGCCGGGGAGCTGAGTGAAGGTCAAAAGTGATAATGTGAGCGGCGATTGGCGATGGTACGGTATGAGTCAAGCAGGCCAGCGAGAATGTTGTCGTTGTCGTTGGGCAGAGAGCGATGATATCGTAGGATTTTAGGACTTCGGTGTTGCCATTAACCTGCCCGGGGGACGTTCATCCAATTACTCAGGATAACTCGATGGGAGGCCAACTCACCAGTCCAAACCCCTTTTCGCTATCTTCTGTCAATATGATGGTCAGCCGTCGGAGGACTGTGATGTCCTTCCTTGGCCGAATTTTCAGCAGGGTGTTTTTGTGGGTTGCGGGGTTGAACACGCCGCGTATCGTTTGATTCAATGCGACTACAGTATATCCCACTAGATTGGGAGCCCAACCTTCAACTTCAGCAAGCATAACCATGTGTAGGAGGGACGATACATACGGTGAGCTAGGACATCGAGTCGAGCATCCAGGGCGGCCTGATCTCGTTCAGACCAATCCACATCGTTGGTAGATGCAGGTGCTTTCCCCTTTTTAGAGCCTTCCGTAACCGGTCCGACGGGTACATTCAAGTCAAAGTACATTTTGTTACACGCGGTGGTGGAAGCGATCACGAGCGAACCGAACGGCGTTTTCAGCGCGGGAAACTTGTCCCAGGAGGCTCAAAACCCCGTTCGCGTTGCGACCATCACTCCTCACGCAATGGCCTCCCGCGAAGGCGACAAACACTACAACTATTACGATAAAGATAAGCGCAACCGAGATAAAGAGCGGAGACACTATAGCACCAGAGATTATTCGCCTCATCGTTCGTCCCGAGGTGAGCTCGCCTAAGGTGTTCTCGGTGGTGCAACACAGGACCTCACACTGTCCTCTTTCCTCTTGACATATCCACGAACACACACGATGAAATTTAAATGATATACCTATCCGAACCGCTCTGCGGCCCACTCTGAGGGATTTGTTTGGCGTCGACACGTAAACGCTTATCCCAGACCGAGACCGCGACTCCAGGAGAAGTCGCTCTCGCTCTCCCATCCGAAGAGAGCGCGATAGGTCCAGGTCGCGATCCCCAGGACCGAGCCGCCGTCGCGATGCTAATGTGGAGGGGAAAGACTATAATCATATTGGGAAAAGCCCGGAAGCCCGCAGCAGTCGCAAGGTGCGCATTCACGCATGACCATTCCAGTACAACCCTCAATCCCGCCCACACGTTTGACGGTCGCAGCTCACCTCCCATCGATGCCATTTGCATCTTTATCCTTCTGTTGCAGAGACACCGCTCATTGACCCCAACTCGCCCACGTTCGACCTCGCTGTCGCCAGATCGTCGTCAGCACAGGTCCACGGACCACCGCCGCCACCACCGAAGCCGGAGCCGCGAACGCAGTCGCAGTCGCAGTCGAAGCAGGAGCCGAGACCGTGATCGCGAAAGGGAACGTAAACGCCGTCATTCCACCAAAGATCGAAGTGACAGAGGCAAGGAAAAGGAACGTGACCACGACAGGCGACGCCGAGGGGAGAAGAAGAAGAGCCGACGCCACGACACGAGCTCTTCGTCCGACAATGATGACGACACCAAACGGAGCGTGCTGACCGGGAAGAAGGTGAGGGGGCATTTGTTAATACAACCCAGAGTCGCGGGTTTGGTCTGCAGTTACTTATACGAGACGCACTCCTTAGATCAAGTTAAAAGTGCACCGAGACTCCGGAGATCGGGAAAGAGACGCGAATAGGGCTAGCCTCTTGGAATTCCTCAACTCGACCTTCGAGTAGGAAAGGGTTTTCAATTGCTATATACGTTTGCACGTCAATCAAGCTTGTCGACTCCTCTCCCAATACTCGGCTACTCCCGAACGATGTATACCCCTAGGTCATTATGAAATAACGATCTGCTCTTTCATCGACCATGCGGGATGTCCGGGTGCTGTGCCCATGTCCGAGGGTGAGGTGGTGCAAGAACGCGAGCAACTCATGTTCGGACCGACTCCCCGGGAGGTAGAGCACCCCGACCCTAATGGTCCTCGCAAAGGCCTTTGCAGCCAGACGCTACGCGTCTCGTTCCGAAGGTGTGTACATAGGCCACTCTTCAAACGTTCCTTCCGTAAACCTAGCGTTATTTCAAACAAAAAAGACGCCAAAAATGGTCATCCCCAGAGGTCAGTTGCGCTCGGAACTCCGGTCCAAAGGGGGATTAGGATACACGCTTACCGAATAAAGCTGGTACTGCCATTATCAACAGCAGCCACGACGAAGTTCTTCTTCCCATTTTTAAGGGCTGCGAACGGATTCGCCGAGGGAGCATTGCGCGTTATCTGTGATGAGGGTTCCTTAATTGACGGTGATGCGTGTGGCCGCCGCCTTGACGCCGAGAAGAACGACGCAAAATATGCAAGCATTCCGGTCCCAGCTCCGGTGTCGGCAGCGGTGGGCTCGGAAAGAGGGTCGTCTTCGTTCGGGGCTGCCGTCGACTTGGGACTAGCGGCATCGGACTTCGGTGGTTGCCGTGCTTCTCGTTTGGCTTGTCGAGCGGCGGCGGCTGCTGCTGCTTTCGCTTTCTTCGAGAGCGGAGTGGCCCAGTCGTCCGCCTCGCTGAACATTTCGGACATTTCCAAGAGCGTCGGGAGGCATGAGCTTCGCGCGCTGTGCCGTAACGCAGATCGAGGGGAGTCCCCATCAGCCGTGACTTTCAAAATTTCGAGGTCACTCCAACTTCGAGTACTTACTTGACGACAACGATGTTATAGTCGGGTTTCGGTGGAGCTGTCTTTTTAAATGGCGTGGAAGGTTTGTAGACGTTGTAGAATGGGGTGTAGATGGTTGGAGTTGTGGGACGGTGGATGTGTAATGGTGCGCCATGGCCGCAAGGAATGATTCGGAGGGTTGCAAATATGTCGCCTATGTAAGAAACCACGCGAGTTAGGTCTAATTAATGCCGCGAGTGTTCTTAAGAAAAACGCACCCATGTTGATGCGAGTCCGTCCTTTGTACAAATCAGAGTACACTAACGGCTGCGACCAAGAGACGTTCGACGAACCAAACCTTCTTCCGCTAAGCGCCGTGGGGATCTTCGAGAATAAAGATTTGATCCATCGAAAGAGTGATGCTATGAGTCCGCTTAGGCTTCCGACACTTGAATGAGTTGTCGTCGACGCTTCAGTATTTTCGCCTGGAAGTGGATACAAGTGGACTCCAAGTGGTTTTCGAGTTCGAGTAACAGTATACCCAAGTCGCTTGAGGTAGGCATAAACCTTAGGCGCGCGGATCGTTAGCATGCGAATGATTTATCGCAAGTGGTGGCAGCCGGGGTAAAGGCCACCTAATGAAAAAGCCACTGCCTACCTGATATTGCTCGGTTGTAAGCCCACTAGCGGCCCCAATCATCTCTGCAAACGCTTCCTGTACACTCATCGGAGTCCCAGGTACTTCTTCCAGAGGGAAATCTCCTCCAGCTGAGAGCGGCATGGTGACCACATCCTCTGCGGTTTTCGCCCCCTTTCGTTCCACTCTCCAGCAGTACATCGACCCTCTTTCCACCATGTACAAAGCCTCTTCAGGAAGCAACTCTAGGCTCTTTCCTTTGCCCTTCTCCTTTGTCGCACCACTAATTGGGTCTCTCACGTTCGAATAACCCAACGAGCCAAATGCTGCTCCTCGAGCGAGGACGACTTGCGCGTAACCCGTCTCGGGGAACCACAAGGCGTACGAAATCGTCTTGCTGGATACCCCTCGTTCGGCTTTGAGGGCGCTGTACATGGCCGAACGGGCCTTGTCCAGCATGTGTTGTTGCAGCCCTGATCCGCTGTTCGGTAACGCTGAAGGACCGCCGACGGGTTCAAAATACTTTTCGCCTCGTTTTGGTATTATGGGACGTGTGATGTCCACTTTGCCCTTGCTATTTTACATGGTGAGAGGAGGGGTGGTGTTTGCAGGAGTCAGCGCTACTCACGGGAGGCTCGCCCAGTCTACGGCATTGCCATCCAAGTCGTCATCGTCTACGCCGTCTTCCACGGGATCTTTAGATAACGCGATCGTTGGGTTCTCCAAGCTGTCGTCCATGAGGTCGTTGCGAAGTCCTGTCGGTTCGGTGTTGGTGGCGGAAGAAATTTACCCATCGAGAACTCCGACCACGTCGTGCACAAACAAAAGGCCGTAAGGAAGGGACCGAGGGATTGATAGGAATACAAGCACTGGGCTGAATTATTAGAAGCCCACTAGTAGTGTGCTTATAAAGCTACAATACAAAGGAGCTAGAAGAGGACACAGTCGTACGGCTAATCGTACAAACAGCAGCGGTAACACCAACGGGACACAGACAGACATTAGAAGACGAGTCGCGAGGTCCTCCCGGCCGAGTCTCGGATCAACTATGTACAGAAAAAGCAGCCCGTCGAATGAGAGTATTGGAACTGTCCGCTTGGGTTTCGAATTTTGATGATGGGATAAATTGTTTGAGAGAAGGAGAGAGAAACAAACGTGATTAGGGGGTAGTGTCGCTGCGTGATGCATCAAACAAACGCAGAAGCAGCAAAAGAAAACCGAGTTAGCAAAGAAGGCAGGGGGTGGTTCTTAGCCGAGGAATTAGAATCCGTCGAGGCAGGACCAGGAAATGCTCTTTTCGCTGTTATCGGACGCGTCGCTGAGCTTGCGCTTGGGTGATGGACCGAAACCAGGCATGAATGGATTGGTAGATTGCGTGTATTGATGGCGTGGTGATGCGGATGATGAAGATGGTGGTGGTTGGCGATATGACATGTATGCGGATGGGGATGGGACGTAGACGGAAGCTGTTTGAGACGGGGGTGGCAGCGGCGTAAGAGAATCTGTGGCCAAGAGCGCTGAGCGACAAAATTCCCCCGGCAAACACGGGAATAGGATACTCACCGTAGTATTCGTCCGAGTCCTCGTCATCACGCACGAGGACGCTGCCGTAGCCGTCGATGAGCTCTGGCTCGCGGTGCGGCAGTGAGCACTGGTTCAGCTGAGCGATGTCCACCTGAATGGGACTGCGATTATATTGTGAGGGAGCATGCGTAAGATAGGTCGTGGAGATGTTGGTTGAGAACGAGACTGAAGACTTGACAGAGGAGCAAGACGAAGAGTTTGCGCGCTTGAGACAGGGGCGAAGAGTCGACATTGCGATTGGGGATGGGGGTGGGCAGTCGAAATGATAATTAAGGCAAGTCGAAAGGCCTGGAGACACTGAGCGGGTTTGCTTGAGGAGGAGTGCGGGGTAGACAGGGAGATCTCTGAGGGGAGAGTGGGATGGGTGCTGAGTTGGTGGGTCTTTTTAATGGAGGGAACGGTTTGTCACTGGGCTGGAAGGCAAAGAGAAAAGAGACCGTGTCCCTGGTTTCTCTTTCCAGAAGGGAAGGGGAAGCCATGGCCTTCGTTGGACAGAATGCTGTAAGAGGCGTTGACGCCGGAAAGGGCAGGAGTGTGTCGAAGGGTTGGATCGTCCCGAACACCCGTTTGACTTGCAGGGAACGGCGGGACGGACGGGGGAGATCCATTTGACTGCACTCCGGCCATTGATGCCTTGGACCTGGTGGGAAACGCCTCACGCAATCACCGCCGTTGACCGGAAGACAGCGAGTTCGCAGCATGCCACACAACCAGCAAGGGCCCATCCAGGCCCCCTCAACATCATCGCATCGATTCGATATCCCCCCGAAGAGTCCGCGTTTATTCCCCAACAACTCCTCACCTCTTCTCAGTCGAGCCCGCACTCGACCTTTCTCCTCAGAGAGATCTCACTGCACGTAGATCTCTCGCAATCACCACCCTTGCACGCACAACATCGAGTCTCTATGGTGTCTGCGTTTCTCTAACGCGCTAGACGGAACAGTCCACACAAGCGAGCCTGATTTCATTCGAGCAACGAGTCGCGACCTCCAACGTCATCCAAATTCTTTTTTTGCCTTCCAAACTCCTTCCCCATGCATGCGTACGGACAGGCAAGCCTCACAGCCGACCCTTCCATATCCCTTTCGTTCCTTTGCGGACTATTGCTTTTGAGCGGCTGATGGCAGGAAGAAAAGAAGCCCGACGACACATGTAAGCCTGCAAGCCTGTTCGGTGTTCTCGCCCACTGCCCTCCGGCTCCACCACAGACTCGTCGCCTCTATTTTTTTTTCTCTCGCGCTCAGGCTTTATCCGTCTTTAGCCGTCCTTCTCCGCATCATTATTAGCGTCAACGATCGCGGGCAGCATCATGCATGCTAGTCTTTCTGCTTTGCTACGTTATCGGCGGAAGGGCGGGTGGGGGACGTCGACCAAGACAATACTCCTCTCGACGTGGTTTAGCGCGATCACTGGGCGTCATTGTCCCGCGAAAAGGGAGCAACACGTTCATTCGTCCCTCCCCCATCACTCTCGAGGCAACCACCAGCTCCCATCAACAAACGCTCAGCGCATCTTCCCGAAGCGAGTCCACCGGACCACTTCGCTTCACCATGCCGATCGGGAATTCCGGTGTGTTACGATATGAGATGCTGTTGTGGGCGCACCGATAACGGACGCTACGGACCAGTTTCGCCGATAACCCGGGTCTTTGCCTCCTTAAGCCTAGGCTTAGTCAATGGATGCGTCCACCTATAGAAATCACCTAGCAGGCTTCACCACCTCCCTGCTAATGAGATAAGAGTATATTACAGTCCGGCACTACATATTCCTTTCTGCCAATGACCTTGTCCCTCCCAGACCTGATGATCTCCCAGCATCTTTCATTTTCCATCCTATGACGCCTCTTCGCTGGTTCAAGTCTGTTTCGAATTAAAGGGCCATACGATCGTGCGGTACGCCTCCCGGTGTATCATGCGACCTAATGGACCCGGTGCCATTCAACAACAATAATTACTTGCATGCGCGAAGAGCTGGGGCTCCTCCTCGACGGCTCGCGTCTTGCCGTTGCGTGCACACCCGCGCTAGCAAAAGGTCTTCCTAGCCTCGCAGCTGTCTCTCACAGCTAGGCCCTTCACAGAACAACATCCCAGAATGACATGTTCAAAGGCCTTTCGTGCGCGCGGGAGGCCTGAGCTCGCACGCAACAGAGACTCACGGCATCAACAACACTTGCCTTTAACGGACCTATTTGTCCGCCACGTTCGCTGCTACCCCAGTCGTGAAGCGGGTTCTCGTCATGATGATGCCAGCAATCCGTTCTCGTCTGCAAACAGCCGAGGTTTCTCTCGCCCTTAACTGAGGTGAGCTGGCGGCTCTTGAGACCGCCTCCATCTATTCTTTGCCCCTTGGAAGTCCACGCAAATTCCATCTCGTGACGATTTACTGCGTCGTTCGTCCCTTGCTCCCTAGCTATGAAAAGACGTAAAGCCGACGAGACTTGCCACGAATAGCAAGTCGCGACTGGCAATTGTATTGAACACGCCAAAATAATATATCCCCTTACCCGCGGCCCTGTGAACGGCTATCGAGTCTCATATCCAAGGGCTTACGTACTTTGCAGATCGGATGTGTGTGTTGTACTGGGGTCGATCGCGTTTATTCGCTTGCCCAAGGAGGGTCGGTGTTCAAAAGGCCAGACCGTCCAGAACCAGAATCCCATTCAGCTCATTTCGAGCGCGAAGACAAAAACGAAAAACGGCGACCCTGCGGCATGCGGTCTGTACGTATTAAAGCCTGCACGGTCAAGAATCGTGGCTTTGAACGGCAAAGATAAAGAAAGAAAGAGTGGCACGACACTCGGGAGTGGACGTCTGACGTATCGCATCAAGCTTGATTGGATCAGCCAATGAGTTTGCCTTTTCAATCCCTCGCATAAGTTTTTTGTGTCTTGTGGACAAGAAAGGATCTTTAGATATTTTGGCTTCATGTCGCCTAGGCTCTCGAATATCAAGCTTAAGCAGTCTACAGTGGCCAGTGTTTCGGGTATAGCGTGCTCCGTTGTTTCCTTGTCCGATGCGTATGTGATTGACGCGGCCGACGCAAATTCGCCCGAGGGTGCAAATTTTCTTCGGACGGAGCTTGACTCTAGAGATATGATGAAGTTTAGCAGGCTGTAGGTTTTTGCGAGATAACGCGCGCACGCGAGGTGCGCCGCTGCGAGGGGGGACAAGACAGGTGGGAGAGGGCCTTTGAGGGCAGGGAGCCACATCAGCTACCTCTCGACAAAACTCTCTGGCCCGACGCGGGGGTGGACGACGTCCCTCTCGCATGGCCCTTTTGGTTTCATCAAAGCCAGTACATCCTGGTGAATGCTCCCGTTGGGCGTCCCTGCGAGTTCGTTCAAACGACGGGCCTCAAATGAGGTGCGCTCGCCGCACCAGGCGGCGCACTGTTACCCCAGGTTTTTCCTAACTAAGGCCTATGTCCTGGATACAGGCCTGTAGGTATAAAAATGGGCGGTGAGCAACGAGAGACGATCATAGCCATGCAGGAAATGTATCTGTTCAGCGTATGCGGGACGATAGCGGATGAGGCCACCAATTCGCCGTCATATCCGAACCCCCATTGGCAAGTAAGAGTGAAATAGCGATCGAAGATGAAGACTCACGTCCGTTTACCGCGGCAGCAACAGAGCGGCTAACTCGAATGATCCTCGAGAGAAGACAAATCGCTCCGTTAGCTCACGAAATTCGCCTTGAAACGGGCCAACCTGACTTCAAGAGTTTGCCCTGATTTCAACAACGATGTTCGGAGTTGTAAGTACCCTCTACGTGGATATTCTTTCCGCGCTGAAAATCCGTTCGAGGTCACGACTAGTGTTAAGTCCTTCCAAGACAATGGCTATTGAACGACCGCCGTATTGTTTCCGTGAATCTCGACCTACTCCGAGAGTCCCTCCAACGCTTCAGTACCCGAAGTAAATAGAGAGCATGGAAGGGGCTTCCAAGACTATTTGGATCGAGAACTTCCATTGCCAGGCTGCCATGAAAACCAAACGCCGATCGTCTAGCAATTACGTTGCTGGGCGATCTGTAGTCCTGGTTCTCTCGCACTTGGTGTCTGACCCAATGATGATCGATTGAGATCTAGGAGCCGAATACCGGAACCTTTTAGACATGTTGGACCGCGTAACGAGGTGTTTTGGAGGCCATATGACCATATTCGAACGAAGTCGGCTCAGAGGCCACCGGGTCGAGTCCATCGCACGGCCTAGTTCATCTGCCATGCTCCGTCCTTGAGGTTGGTCTACGGAATGCAAGCATACCGATATCAGGTGTTTGTTAATTCTTCCACTCTATCCCATTTGATCTGATATCTCCTACATAAGGGTTTTGCACGGTAGATGCTTAATGAACGATGCCGATCAGTAAAGGTGGGCGGATGCCGGCCCCTAGAAAGTGATGCGGACTTCACATGGCATTCTGAGCATGATAACATGAGCCAACATGTGAGCCAGTTTTCGGAAGACTACGTACTGGCCCTAACGACGATCTTGTGACGGAAATGGTTTTCGAGATAGCAGGATCTGAACTGAAGTGTTACCAGATTACCGATCTTCGCACCCCTCACGCGGATCTCAGTGGGACGTTCATCATTAGGTGTAGGTTACATGTCTAAAAGAGTAGTACGATAGCAAGGTCTACTATTCTATCCGGTTCTCAACTAGACGACGCAGTCTTAGGGGGTTTAGGGGGTAGGATACCTAGAGCTGTCGCCGCTTCAGGTGATATTGGTCCGCCGCCGCCGGCCTCAGACTGAGATCCAGATGCTGCTGCTTTAGAAGCCTGAATTTGTTTTAATTTCGCTTCAAGGGCAGCTATCTTGTCGGAGGTACTAGTAGGACGGTTCTGACTTTTGATCAGCGAAAGGGTCGTGGGCCTCGTGGTGTCAGTGCCTTTTCGACCGCCAGGCCGGTCATTATGGGAACCACTAAGAGCAGGATACGACGCATAAGACGAGGAGCCGCTATCTTGAGATGGCGCAGAGGATTGCTGGGCAAATGTCACGACCAGTTTCCGACCCCGAACGAGTTTGTCGTGGAGGGCAACCAGAGCTTTGGAAGCGTCCTAGAAATCCATAGAATGACGTCAACGTAGCCTGAAAGAGGTATAGACCGATTTCTTTTACTTCTTTTGCCGAATATTCTACGAATGCGTAGCCACGGGGTTTGCCCTTCATCGGCCCAGCCTTGTGGAACAAGAAGTCAAGTTTGGATATCTTCCCATATTTCCCAAACAACTGAAGAAGAATATACCTAGATACAAAGGGTTAGCACACAGGTGAACGGGTTGCTCAGCAATAGGCACGTTCAACTTACTCGTCGACACTAGGGTGGAGGTTTCCGACGTAAAGGCGATCCTTGCGAATGATTATTGGTCCAGTTGATGTTGACGGCTTTGAAGTAGATGCCCCAGTGCTTCCAGATGGTTCTTCCGTCGGTGCAGGTGTTGAGAATACTGGTGTGAGACTTGAGCTTGAGGTTGCTTCCATAAAGGTATTGATGCGGTCGCTGGTGGTGTGAAGATGAGACATTCTGACCTCAACTGACACGGGGACGTGCTTGAAACTCTCACGGCGCGGCGGACCCCTCTACCGGTTCAGCACGACAGAAGAGGCGTGTTACAGTAAATATCATTACAAATGACGGATGAATGTATAATAACACTACCCGGCAGATATTTCTCGCCACGTTGAGAGTAAACATACTAACAAAAGGAGGCCAATCGTTCCCAAGCCGATCCCTCGTTCCACCTGCCGTCTCAGACCACCACTTCTGGAAGAGGTATGTGAGGAAGAAAGATGGGCTTCTTCGCCTTTCTCCATGAGTTCGGTAGAGTACTCGTATTGTCTAGAGGAGGATGTTGCAGAGATCGTGGAGCTCATCATATCTAGGACGATGCTTAGAACGATGCCACCGTCAAGCTTTGGGATTGGGAGGAGGTTGAAGATGAATAATGATAATGTGATGATTTGAAGATACCTAGGAGACACAGGTTAATGTTGTACAAGCCCTGTGGGATCCCGCTTACTTGAAAAATAATTGCGTCCAAACTGGGAGATAGACCGGAACCCAGCGAGCTTTCGGTCTTAACTTTCCGACGGTCACTACAGCAAAGAACTGGAAATCAGGAACTGGTGACCAAACATGAAACTGGTCTACGCACATTGCTCCCAAACTTCCTCTTTAGGTCCATTCCAAACCACCGTACGACTGTTGGGATTCATGCCTCCAAGCTTCTCCCTCTCCTCTGTAGGGTTCTCCGAAGACCACGGCGGGGGTATTATTGTAATCCTGAGGAGTTCTAAATCCTTCCTAGGCCGAATGCAGATCTCATCTTCTTCGTTAGGATTTTTTGATGTCGACATGCAGACCGCGTCGCATCTTGAGGTCGACAATACGGCTTCGCCCCGAGTCGTAGCCTCAGCTGAAGTTTGGAATAATGCTATTGGGTCGACGCAGCGTCCACCTGCTAGATGGGCATCCGCTTTGGAGACTTCCGATGGAGCAGCGAAGGCGCTTGGTGGGACAAAGCAGAGACCATTTTGTCCATCGGAGGTCGTAGCATTCCCGACGGGGAGTTTACAACAAGAAGATGTTTGAACTGTTGAACATTCAAAACCGTCTACACCCCATTTTGGTCAACAGGTATGGACGGTGGAAGCTCACCTTTATACCAATTTCTAGAGACACACCAGCCTTGGACGGAGTCTGTTACAGACGAGGTGAGATACCGGTCCCACGTGTCAGGCTTAGCAACGGCGATGCTAAGTCTAGTGTCGTCCACCCTCGTAATCACGGAAGCGGGCGGGATATGACCTTGGAGTGGCGAATCCTAGAGTTTTCGAATTACGCAACACGATCCCGCCAAATGTAAGAGGCTACTTACGTTTGTCAATGCGAGAACAGAGATGCCGAGGCTTCCGATATCCTCATAGAGTCCATAGCCACCCAAAGTCCAGTAGGAAAGACCCGATATGGGCACTTTCGAGAGAACCACCAAAAGAAGCCATGCAAGGAGGTTGTGCCATGCTCCAGCAGTCGTGACTCGGAGCCTCGATCGAAGAGAGGAGCCATCAGACTTTGAGAGGGCGACATGCGCAGAAGGGATTATTAAAGTGAGTGATGCGCCGACCGAGTGGAGTGGGATTGCATCGCTACGTGGAGAGTGGTACTAATGTTGAGACTTCAAACACCGACAATACGAAATTCTGATTGAACTTACGCAGCGGCGGCAATTGCGTGGCCCAGTTCGTGTACGACTTGGGAAACAAATAACGCTACCAGGATGACTGGTGCATGAAAGAATGGAACGGTGAAGCCCGGTACCTAAAAATGTGTGCTTAGTTTCGTGGCACGCAGCCCATGCGGAAGCTGTGACTTACAATAGGCCTGAGTTGAGATGTGCTAGAGTGGTCGAAAATGGCGACACCGCTGGCGAATGAAGAGACTCCTGTCCCCGGGTCATCCGAACTTGAGCCTGTGGGGAGGGCTTGGGGATTTACTGTTCGTACAAGGCTCCAAAGCAGCAGGAACAGGCCACTGATGAGACCTAGGATTCCCACCAACGCGCCGACGTCGTACAGACTTCTAAGCGCGGTACCGACTCCTGACTCTTCTCTGGATAAAGTTTCGAGCAACGTGTCATGGGCAGCATTGAACGAAGTGCTTTCAAGTTGGAGGGAAATGCCTCTCCTGTTGATTTCGGTACGTCGACCCAGTGAGAAGATGCGAGAGGCTCGGCCAAATCTTGTTCGGCGATTGTGGTGAGACGAGGTTGAAGTGAGTGGAAGTGACATCAGGTTGGCTACAATTTACCCTCGCAAGAGTTGATATGCTGGTTACACTATGGGCTGATTCCAGGTTGAGACATGGAAAGGATGGAATGGCAGGAACAAGACAGATTGTGGTCGGCTTTGCTGGCGGCTGTTGATCGCTTGACCGCAACACGTGATTCCTCTCACGCCGCGCCCGAATTTTCGGCGGCTGCGGCACGGCCTGATCGGCCAATTGCAAAACATTTTGGGAGTAAAAATAGCACAAATTATTCACATTTTAATTACCGGGATCTCCTATCGATCACCAAAAAATGTAGGCTGTTATTGAAAGAAGGTCTGTCAATACTTGTGATGTTCTGCGGACGATCTGGTTCAACGCACATCAGGTTTTGGATCATTTGCCAAAATATCGTTGATCTTCTGGTAGATCTCGTCAGTTATTTTAGGTAAAACCTCGAGGGCCTTGAGGTTTTCTAGCAGCTGTTGGGGCTTTGTGGCGCCCAAGATGACGGTGCTGGTCTGTTGCGACGAAATAAAGGCTTCAGTCCCAAGCGCACCTTCAGGACACGATACCGCTAAATCAGGGCGCTCACATTAGGGTTCTTAGCAACCCATGCTAGCGCAAGCTGTGAAACAGTGCAGCCAAGCTCTGGATACGGGGGCGACAGTTCAGACGGATCGGAATTGACTGAAAACGAAGCAGGACGAACCCTTCTCAGCGAGTGCCGTCAACTCTTTGACCTTTCTGATCTTCTCGAGACCTCTGCACAGAGCCCAAGTCAGAGTCAAGGTCAGTTCACGATATGCTATCCAATAGTTGCAATAGCACGCTCACTCTTCTTTAGTGAGAGAGTCGACCGTATTCTTGAAGAAGTCGGCATTGTTGGAGAAACGGGAGTCATCCGGGATACCGTTATTGTACTTTCCGGTCAGAACCCCACTAGCAAGAGCTGAGAAGATGGTTGTTCCGTAGCGGTATTTTTGGTAAAGTGGTCTGAGCGTGAGGCAGAACCGATTAGACACTCGCAACGCTTGCGAGGAAGGAAACAGAGATCGCCCACTTGTATTCGACTTCGAAGCGTTGGCGATGGAAAGCACTGAAATGTGCGTTTGCTTCGTCAAGAAAATACTCTTCAAATTCATTGTGCTCAGGCGGCTCACTTGTACTGGCATTGATCGGCAATTGGAGGGATCAACTTAAGTTCGTCAGCGATATCTGAGAGCTATCGTTAGTGTTGCTGGCCAAACAACGGGCGTACACCACACATACGGAAAGCTTCCTCGATCTGACGGGCGCTCCACTCGGACGTAGCCCAGTAGAAGGCCTTGCCGGTATTGATTACATGGTTGAATGCTCGCACAACCTCCACCTGCGTGAGTTACCCATCCGCGTGCGACGTCAATAAAGGCTCAGTTGACACTTCGCCCTATCACTCACCATTGGAACTAGGGATGGCAGTAAGCGATTAGGGAACGACGGGCAAGATCTGTATCACTTATAGTCTCTCTCACCTGTGTTATCTGGTCGGTGTGCAAATACTCTGCGGGACAGTGGATTGATGTTACAGAAATGCTTGGACCGAAAAAAGGGGGGAAATCTTACATATCCACGTAGTCCATTTGCAAACGTTCCAATGATTCATTAAGACCTTCGATGATACTAGACGAGCGCATGTGTCAAGGGGACTGTTCGGAGGTTCAACAACCCGAGGGAAGGACACTTACTGCTTCCGGCTGAGCCCAACGTCATTCGGACCTTTTCTTTAAGGTAATAGTGGTTCGATTGCGGGCCTCAATCGATAGCGTATTATCCGAGCGCTCACCTGCCAACGCCGAAGAAGATCTAACGAGGGAAATGCATGGCCTTAACGTCGTGGTCAACACGGCTCACATTTTCCGCTGACCTTGGTAGAGATAATCCAGTCCGTCCGGCGATACCCAAGCTTCTTGAAGACCCGACCGATCTCTCGCTCCGACTTGCCCCCAGCGTAGCCCTCCGCGGTGTCAATCATGTTGATACCGTTCTCAAAGGCGATCTTGATTATTTCGGCCACTGGGTCGCCTTCAACGACGTGTCCAAAGGTGAGCCAAGCACCCAGTGACAGGACGGGAACCCGAAGACCAGAATTTCCTGATGTGGTGATAACGACTTGTTCAATACCTGCGAGACGTCAAGCCTGCGCTTCTAGACGAGACTGACCAAGGTTGCGGAACTGCATATTCTTTGGGTCATACCTATTGATCATGCGAAGAGGGTTAGCACCTGATGCAAAGCCCTGGCTTGACTTGCTTACTCCACGGAAGGTTGGAAGTTGGCCATGATGACTGGGATCGGCAAGTAGAACTAGGAGGAGGGATGCTTGAGCTAATGAGAGTGGAGAGAAAGTTGAGGTTATAGAGGTCGCTTTATAGTGCGGTGCTGAGGGTAACTATCTCACCGGATAAATGGGTTGACGTCGGTGGAGGTAGGCATGACCACTGAGACACGAATCACCTCCCTCTTCTAAGCCATAATCTTGAGGATAAATTTTCTAGACAAAGACGTCTTCGCATCCAAATTCCCATCGATACACGATGTCGGTGCTTGACTTCGTACTGACACAAAGCTTGTGCGCAGGCGTTGGGACAGAAATCCAGCAGGAAGCTTAAGGTGGCAAACAAACATGCATCGGGACCGAGGACCTCCACCACTGCCAAGCCGGTGCAGCAGCCGAATGGTCTATTTCAAGACATCCGGACGTACTTCCAATCTGAGATTCGATCGAAAGATGAAGGTGATCATGAAAGACCGACATGCCGTCGCGCATTGCAGGCGGGCTACGAGCAAGGATAAAGACGGGGAGCTGGCAGCGACTGGAGGAGCGGACGATGAGGATGCCGAAGACTCTGGACATCTGCGGCATCTGGTTGGCTCTGTTCGAATGCTGCTGTCTGCTGCGACCCTAGTGCTCTTGCCCATGGATCGTAGACTTTAGTCGAGTCCTAAGTTGGGGGCCCGATTGCTTCATGGCCGTTCGTGGCCTCTCCTTTGCTGACCATTGGCGATGCTACCAGATACAGCGGATAGATTACGGTCACTCCCACATCGAACGAGCTTCATAATAACGAATGCTCGCCAGAAGACATATCGGGAGGCTGGGCGGTCCATTAGTCGGGAGGAGGACTCCGTAGGGGCTCGCGGGTTCTTCAAGGACTAGACGCAGCTAATAAAATACCATATAGCAGGAAAGGATGGGATGGCAGGAACAGACGAATAGTGGTCGGAATTGCTGGCGGGCTGTTGAGCGCTTGCCCGCAACTCACACGCCGCATCCAAGTCCGAACTTCCGTTTGCGGCAAGCCCTCATCGTTCAATTGCAAAGCATTTTGAGGATAAAATTTGTACAAACTATCGACATTTTGATTCAGAGCTCTCCTATCGATCACCGAACCATGTGGGCTGTCACCGAAAGAAGGCCTGTCAATACTTATGACGCTCTGCAGACGATCTGGTTCAACGCACATCAGGTTTTGGATCATTTGCCAAAATATCGTTGATCTTCTGGTAGATCTCGTCAGTTATTTTAGGTAG
>WSUI01000017.1:39262-88647 GCA_019633595.1 Tulasnella sp. UAMH 9824 | reverse complement strand
TCAACGCACATCAGGTTTTGGATCATTTGCCAAAATATCGTTGATCTTCTGGTAGATCTCGTCAGTTATTTTAGGTAGAACCTCAAGGGCCTTGAGGTTTTCTAATAGCTGTTGGGGCTTTGTGGCTCCCAAGATGACGGTGCTGGTCTGTTGTGGCACAGCCAGGCTTCAGCCCCCAGAGCAATTTCAGGTCCTGATACCAGTGAATTGGGGAACTCACGTTGGGATTCTTAGCAACCCATGCTAGCGCAAGCTGTGACACAGTGCAGCCAAGCTCTGGATATAGGGACGACAGCTCAGACGGATCGGCATGAACTGAAAACGACGCAGGACGAACCTTTCTCGGCGAAGGTCGTCAGTTCTTTGACCTTTCTGATCTTCTCGAGACCCCTGCATAGAACACACGCCAGCGTCAGGGTCATGATCTGGTCTCCAATAGTTTAATAATAGGCTCACTCTTCTTTGGTTAGAGCGTCGATCGTATTCTTGAAAAAGTCGGGGTTGTTGGAGAAACGGGAGTCTTCTGGGATACCGTTGTTGTACTTTCCGGTCAAAACCCCGCTAGCAAGAGCTGAGAACACGGTCGTTCCATAACGGTACTTCTGGAATATTGGTCTGACCGCCAAGTAGGACCTGTCAGACAATCGCAACTCGTGCGGCGAACGGAAACAGATGCAACACCACCCACTTATATTCGACTTCGAAGCGTTGACGATAGAACCCACTAAAATTCAAAGGAGTTCTCGACGCGTCAAAAAAGGGATTGTCAAATCATTACGACCGAACGGCTTACTTGTACTGGCATTGGTCAGCAATAGGAGGAATCAATTTAAGCTCGTCGGCGACGTCTGAAAGCTAACATCAGTTTCGCTCGTCGAACACCAACGTAGACCATACATACGGAAGGCTTCCTCGATCTGGCGTGCGCTCCATTCGGATGTAGCCCAGTAGAACGCCTTGCCGGTATTGATTACATGGTTGAATGCCCGAACGATCTCTGCCTACGACGCGTACCCGCCAGGCGCGTTTTCAAAAAATCCTCAGCTACATTTGTCCGGTTACTCACCATTGGGACTAGGTATGGCGGCGAGCGAGTAAGGGAAACTGTTAGCGAGTTCAGAGGGCTCTTCTGATTTCTCTTGATCACCTGTGCTATCTGGTCGGTGGGCAAAGACTCTGCCAAGCAGTATGTTATGAGCTACCACCGTAGAATACTTGCGACACCAAAAAAGGCTTACATATCAACATAGTCTACTTGCAAACGTTCCAAGGATTCGTTGACGCCCTCGATTATGCTGGCCGGGCCCGTGTCAAAGAGATATCACAGAACCCAGAATAAGGAAACTTACTGCTTCCGGCTGAGCCCGACATCATTTGGACCTTTCCTGTAAGGTAATAGTGGTCTAATTGTAGCCAGGTATGGATAGCGTGATAACCATACGCTCACCTCCTAACGCCAAAGAAGATCTGAGATATGAGATACACGGCCTCAGCGTCTCAGTCGATACGGTCCAAAAATGCTTCGGTTACCTTGGTAGAGATGATCCAGTCCGTTCGACGATATCCAAGCTTCTTGAGGACGCGGCCGATCTCTCGCTCCGACTTGCCCCCAGCGTATGATTCCGCAGTATCGATCATATTGATTCCATTCTCGAAGGCAATCTTAATTATGTCAGCGACAGGATCACCCTCAACGACGTGTCCAAAGCTGAGCCATCCACCAAGAGACAAGATGGGGACTCGAAGACCGGAATTCCCTGGTGGTCACAGTTCTTTCTTCACATACTAGGAATCAAGCATATACTCCTGGAAGGGGGCTCACCAAGGTTGCGGAACTGCATGTTCTTTGGATCGTACCTATCCAAGGAAGGAAGGGTTAGCACATAATTCGGAACATGAGGTCAACTCGCTTACTCCATAGAAGGTTGGAAGTTGGCCATGACGACTAAGATGGACAGATGGGAGTGGGAGGAAAGACGATGTCGATTAAAGGAGAGAGGAAAATGGTGAGGGTGTACATCGATTTATAATGTAGCGTTGGTGGCTCCCGTCTCATCGGCCCGGGAGAGAAGGATTGACGTCGGTGGAGGTGTGCAGGATGATCTGAGACACGCATCGCCATTCATCTCGATAAGAAAACATTCCAAGGAGCGAAGTATCCAATAGCTAGTGCCGATTCCCATCAGGGTATTGTAGGCCACGATCCGGTGACGATAAAATGGTTGCGTGGTGCCAAACAAACATCTTATCCCAGAAGCCAGTAACCTCCACCACCGCCTACCGAAGAAAGCTATTCGAGATATCCGAGCGTCCTTTCAACCCGGGACGTAATCAAAAGATGAAAGTGGTTGTTAAAGACTGGCATGCGGTCGCGCATTGGAGGTGGGCTACTGGCAAGGACAAGGACAAGGAGGTGACGGCGACCGGAGGAGCGGATGATGAAGAAGACGAGGATGACATCTGCGGTATCTGCCGAGTTCCATTCGAGGGATGCTGTCCGAATTGTAAAGTTCCAGGAGACGACTGTCCACTGAGTAAGTCCATGTGCCGTGTCACGGGTTGCTGGCTCGAGCCGAAAGATTTACGTTTGTTCCTCCAGTTCACGGCAAGTGTACGCATATCTTCCATATGCACTGCCTTCTCAAGTGGATCGAGTCTGCTGCGGCCAAGGGACTTTGTCCCATGGATCGTAGACCTTGGGGTGAGTCCTTGGTCGGGGGATTGCTTGTGGTGGCCGTTCGTGACTTCTCTTTTGCTGACCACTGGCGATGCCACCAGAGACTGCGGATCGATGACGGTCACCCCAACGGTGAACAACCCTCGGAACACCAAATCCTCGTTGTAAGAGACTTCGGGAGGGAAGCCGGGCACTTCATTAGACGGAGTAGGGCTACGTACAGGCTCACGGGTCCCTCAAGGACTATACGCAGCTAATAAAATACCATATAGCAACTATCCTATCATACTGGTCCTACAGCGTTGCTTGCTCGCCTTTCCATGCCCCGTCCAACTGCGACAGCAAATTCTGCACCTCCTTCACTGCAGTCTTGCGAGCGCTCCTCGCTTCCACCCATTCCGATTGAGGTGTAAGCGCGTCTAATCGTAGCAAGGATTGGAGCAACAACTCTCCGAGCCTTGTGTGCTCCTGCTTCAGAGTTGTGTCCTGCGCGGCAGGAACTTTTGTAGACGCCACGTTGGACTGGAAGGACTGCACACCGGGTAAGAGGACCTTGCGCACTTGAGCCATCTCGTTGGTGATGACATCTATTAAGCCTTGCTCTGATGGGCGAGCGACAGCAGAAGAAGAAGCTGGTTTCGAGGATGAGGATCCCGATGACTTCCTTCCTGGTATAGGTGACGCGCTTCCAACGACTTGGATGGTGCTCCCGTTGCGAATGGAGTAGGCTCCGAGAGGGAAGGTATCACCTTTCATCACGGCGCCAGAGTGAATAAGTTTGAAGGAGGCCGGCGGTAAGTGGATGTGTTCCGAGATGGCTTTACGGAGGTCGCCCAATGTGGTTTCGGGTGGTGGCAGCGGCAAGTGCAGCCTTTCGGTGCCGCGGAAGATCAACGTCAAAAGAATGAACAGAGAATGGAAATAAAAAATTAGCCTGTTCGAAAGTAGTCTAGCCAGAATGGGATTAAGCGTACCGCTCTGCGCCCCATTTCACTCGAATGGACATTTTTGGTTTCCCTTTGGCAGATGCTCCGAGGAATATGAAGAAGCCACTGGCGACAACGATAGCGGCAACCGCGCCTGTGAGAGGGAGATAAGAGACGCGAAGTGTATATGGCCTGGGTTAGCCCGGGAGGGGTGGGTTGAGACGAGACTAATCGAAGGGCACTAACAGTAGACGTAGAGGGTGGAATCCGAGGAATTCAGGATGGGCAACCGTATGGAGGGTATGTATACGATAGGGGTGAAGTGAGATGAGTGAGCGAATGACTCGTGTGGACTCAGATTCAGAGAGTGGCGCTGCCGACGAATGGCGATGACTTTTCGACAAGGTTCAGGGAGAAGGTATGGCCTCAGCCGCTCCTTCGCGTTGGAAATTCGATCCCAGACTGCAACGGCAAACCGAACACGAGGAGTAGAACGTGTCATTTCTCCGTCATGTGATCTCCACCTGCCAGCTACAATGCTGCCCCACTTGCACAAAGACACGACTTTCATTCGTAAACAAACGCGTTCGGAAATGCTATCTAGGCGTTGACACTCTTGATCCAACCCCTCTTCAGAAAGTCCACCCAAGTATCCCGAATAATTTCTTCGTTGCTCCGGTACTCGAAATCAAACGTTTCCTTGCTTTTCTTGTTACTGCATTGGAGCCGATGCTTATCCTGCTTTCCAGCACCAGCAGCGACGACGGATGCACCAGGTAGCTTGGGCTCGACATTCAGCGCGTCCCCTATATAAAATGCGACGAATATCTAAGGAAAGGAAGGCTGGATTAAGGCTCAAAGTCTACTCACAAGCATCCTGCCAGCGAAACAGATCTCCGGCAACGATGAATCTCTCTCCTCCAGCTTTCTCCGTATATAGGGCCCGAGAATGTAACTCGGCAACGTCCCGGACATCGACAAGAACGTCGACTCCCGAGATGAGGTCGTCCCAGTCCTTTCCATCGGGGTTATTGAAAGCTTGGTACATCAAACCGAGGGAGCCTGGTGGTACCCTTGTTATATCTATGAACGTGTCGAGTGGTGGCTATGAAACCTATTAAGTGGCCAGATGCAATCCCATCGGGGCACTCTTTACTCACACCAAACACGTAAACCGGGAGAAGAGCGACGACATCGAAGCCGACGCGATGCTTTTTCTTCTCCATGAAGTCAAAGACAGCTCGCTCCTGAAGAATCTTGCTGGCAGCGTACTGTGATATGGGTGGGGACGTCAGTGATGGAGGAGTATAGAAAGGCGGAGAGGGAGAAAACAAACGATTAATACTGGATTGGTTTTGATGCCTTGGGCCTTGACGATCTGAAGCGCAGTTTCAAACCAGTCGTCCTTTGAAGAGGTGGAATTCGCCCTATTAGTTCAAGCGCTGTGTACCTCGCATCGATTCCGAGCACCAAACTCACCTCGGTGTACGTGTATTCACCTTCCTTGGGCTCAAGGCAGGTCAGAGCGGAGGAAGTAAGAACAAATCTCCTAACTTCGGTCCTACGACAGCGAGCAGAGTGTTAGATTATGGCTTGGGCGATCCAAGCGAAGGCGATCGATTGGCCTACCCAAAGCGTTCAATACTGTTCAACAAGTTGATCGTTCCATCCACGGCAGGCCGAAGGGCGTCTAAAGAATGCTCTTATATCTTCAGACTGTGCAGATAGCGTTGATCCCTGATGGAATGACTTGCCATCGACGTCCGTGACAGACACTTGCGGCCCCGGCGTGCTCACATGAACAACCCCAGCGACTCCCTTGACGGCGTCGTCATATGCGTTGAGCTGGGGAATGGACCACATCAATACGCGTCTGGATACATTATGGGCGATATATAACATACTGCAATGACGTCGGGGACAACGACGAGATGGAACTTGTCGCCGTACTTCTTGAAGAGCTCCTTGAACGGCCCTCCTTTAGATTCCGAGCGTACCGTACCACGAACGGTATACCCATGTGTAAGTAAAGAATGCGCTACGTGAGCTCCGATATAACCGTTCACACCTATTCCAGAACCGCTGCTTAGGCTAAAGCGTGACAAGTCGGGGTTCGTGGAAATCCTTACCGGTGACCAAAATAGTCGCAGGACTGGAAATTGCGGGCATGATTTCAGAAGATGAAATTTCAGAGAAGTCTTGAGTTTGCTTGATGTCTTCTTGGGGCTCTCGTCGACGACGCTTTATAACAGTCGATGTCGTTCGAGCAGCAAACTCGTAGAGACGGAAACAGTCATCCCACTGCTCGCGCAAGTCTCCTTATCGGGGGCTGACTCAACATTGCGCTCGTGTCGCTGTTCTTGAGACACGTCTTTCTAAGCCTCTTACTATCCTGAGAAATAGCTGCGTCAGATCATATTTCGGTTACCCGCGTATAGGAAACCCGAGAGTTCCCTGTCGAACCCCCTTCATTTGGAGGAAACGCGCGTTACCAAGCAGGGAGGGTTTCGAGGGACATGGGAAGGCCAAGGCGTGCCAATCCATGATCGAACTTGATGTGATGAGTAAGGCTGCCGCCCAGTTGTGCCGACCACAGTGCCCAACGACCAATCTCATGACCTAGCACTCATAAAAATATAGCAAAGCCATTATTAATTATTCACATTACATACTCGCGATACATTTCGTACGCCTAAGTTCTTTGGATCCACCCTCTCTCGAGGAATTGGGACCAAGCATCCCTCATAGTCTCCTGGAAGCTTCGATACTCGAAACCGAACAAATCTTTGCTCTTTTGAACGCTATATTTAGGGTTCCATTGACTTTGGTTCCCAGTCCCGGGGTTTCCGACCGGAGCACGAGGAAGTTTAGGCTCAGCGTTCAAAGCGTCCCCTTAGATAGCAAATGCATTAGTCCGGACGACCAACACAAACTCATTACGAGCTATACTTACAGACTCGTTGCCAGGTAAAACGGTGTCCAACCGCGAGGAAGCGTTCGCCTCCCGCTTTCTCGGTGAAGAGACTTCTGACCAGCAATTCTGCAACATCGCGAACGTCAACCATCGCGTCTGCTCCCGTTAAGTCAGGAGGAAGGTCTTGGTCTTGAGGCCAGTTAAACGCTTTGTACATGGCAGCAACCGCTCCTGATTGGATCTCCGCGATGTCCGCTTGCTCATTGGTTGGGGGCTGAATGCGAATCCGTCAGTGTTATATGCCTCGAGAGAGTAGTTCAAGGTTCACCCCAAAGCAATAGGGCGGAAGAATAGATACAGCATCGAAGTTGACTGAGGTCTTGTTTTTCTGCACGAAGTCAAATATTGCCCTCTCTTGTTGGATTTTCGCCGCAATGTACTACGGGCAGGAGGTAGCGGGCGATGCTTGGCGTGGACGTGAATTGATGACCACAAACAAGAACCATCTCAGGCGCGTGAATTCCTTGCGCTTCGACGATTTTCAGAGCCGTGTCGAACCAATCATTCTACAGTAAATCCGATTAGCTGCACGGGGCCAGACAAAACCCGTTGAGAGATGCGCCACGGCGTACCTCGGTCCAAGTATATTCGCCTTCCTTAGGCTCCATCACATTTCCACTGGTGGAGGTGAGGACGACTCGCTTAATTTCAGGACTGACACACATCGAGATGAGAAGGGATGTAGGGAGAAATCGATGCAAGTTGCACACCCACCCATACTGCTGGGCGCTCCTCAATAAGGCGATCGTGCCATCGACCGAAGGACGCATAATATCTGAAAGAGAGAGGCGTAAGGCGTCACGACATAGCTACCAGTGGGCCTACTTTGGGCTTGGCTTACCTTCGACGTGGTTAACTTTCTGAGGCATGGGTGAGCCGAGATGCAGGATACCTCCGACTCCTTTCACGGCCTCGTCGAAAGCACCAGGCTGAGAGTTATGAGGCTGCCACGTGAGTATTTCTCGACCGTGGCGGGTGCCTCATGCTCTGCATACCTTGTTGAAATCTGAGACTTCGACGATCTGGACGCGGTCGCTGTACTCCTCGAAGAGCTTCTTGATGTGTACACCTTTGGCCAGGGAGCGAACAGCTCCACGGACAGAATACCCGTATTTTAATAGTGTCTCGACGACATGCGGGCCAATGTATCCGTTTACACCAGTAACGAGGATAGCTGCAGGGGAGTTGATAGCGGGCATTGAAGCGAGAGGGTTGATGCTGGTAAACCGGGTCCTGATCTAGTGACCATCTTATATGAGAAGGGCCGAAAGTCTCCCTGGATGGTTGATTTGCCCAAAAAGGCATCACAAGAAGGAAACGGGGCACTTGCGATCACCGACCCTCATCCTTACAATGTGGAGTGCTTTGTCAAACTGAAGGGTTGCCAAGCTTGCCAAATGCGGTATGCGGTTTACCTACGCCGCGATGACGACCTGAGTCCGAGGCGTTCTAATTGTGTTCAATAGAATAGGTCTGCCAAGGATAAGTTAGTGGTTTCAAGTCAGCTATGCCGTTCGTTTACTAATCATCCACAACTGGGGGCAAAAGCGGCACCCCGGGCGTCGAAGTTTCTTTACTCCTGTCTACAAGCCGACCGAGTATTTTCTAGTTGACGGACAAGCAATGATTACACGATCGAGCTTCTGGATCTAGGCGCTGCTTTTACTGCCTGTCGAGCGGTTATCGACATGATTTCAAGGCGTCGGGAAGGGTTTACTTTGGTGGGGGTTGGCGTGCGATTCTCAAGTCGTACCACAGACCAATAGTGGATGCAGAAAGTAGGAAGGGATGTGGAAATTCCATAATAATAGACAGAAAGCATGTTGTCATAACACGGAGACGCTTTATCGCTTGACCCATGCGTACTGAACAAGTGCGAGATGTTAGAAACCAAGATGTGCCAGGACCATGTCGTTGCATGACTTACCGCTTTCCTGGCCTTGGCCAAGCCGGTCTTCTTCCTTTCGACCATACGAGGATCGCGTTTTGTTAATCCGGCTAGTGATTGGATACGTTGGATTAGTCGCAGGTCCGACGGCGCATCCCACCCAGGTGGCCTTACCTTTGGACAAGATCTTCGAGGTATCAGGTACATGCGGGATCAAAGCCTTGGCAATACCATGTGCCAATGCTCCCGCCTGACCAGACGTTCCACCTCCACGCACCAACGCAAAGACGTTGTACGCTCCCAAGACACCGGCAACCTTCAACGGCCGAGTTACCTTCTCCCTGTCCGTCACAGTGGGGAAGTACTCCGCCAAGGGCAAGTTGTTGATCAGGATCTGGCTTGTCTTGACTTCCGGCGCAGGTGATGTAACTGTCGTTGATCCTGCCGTCGTCGAGGCAGCTGGTGCAGTGGACTTGGCCGGGATGATCCACACCCTTGCAGCACTGTTCTTCCTCTTTCCCAGCGCATAACTCCTCCCATACTCATCAAATCGCGACCACTCCGTCTCGGCCTCTTCTCCTTCCGCCAGTGCGTTCCCCTCAGGCCCAGTCTGGCCAAACCGAAGAGCCAAAATGGCGGCTTTGTTGTCCCTCTCGAAATTCTCCAACAATTCCGACAAGCTCTCTTCGATCTCCCATTGCTTGCCGACTTGAGCGACGGTCCTCAGTTGATGCAGCTCGTTCAAGAGCTTGATGACCTTCTTGTACTGCGTAGGTCGGATTTTGGTCTGGTCGATGGCTTGGCTCATCTCTTCGCGTTTTTTGAACACGCTGGTATTCGTAGGCAGGGATGCCTTGAGATGCTCCGGAACGGGGAAGACGTGTGCATCTTTGAGTCGTTGACGAGCTGAAGTGAGTGCCGTTTCTAGCGAGATAATGGTGTCTTGGTAGGCTTGGGCACCGGTGAAGAACGACGGCGACTCGGGTTTTGGGCGACTCGGAAGGGGGAGGAGCCACCTCTGCTCAGCCGATCCGGGTTGTGCAACAAATGGTTGAGTAGCGTATGTTCTTCTACATATCAGCCGTTGAAGCGTTCGTGTCCGGTTCATTGCTGTTGACGATAATTGCAAAGAGTAAGGATTGGATGTTCGAGATTTTTGGAAATCGCCGCAACAAACACACACAAAGCCGTGCTCACACACCCCAACTCTTCGTCGGACGAACGAATGGTATTGCTTAGTTATTCTTTTCACAAGAACAGAGAGTATAGACGACAGAGGAAAGAAACTGATATATCCGTAGAAACAGACAGCCAAGAAAGGGACCAAAAAAAAGAAAGTAAAAAGCTATTGGATACGGAGAACTCTTTTGGAAATCCGGGAGCAGCACAGGCCGAAACACAAAATTTGAAAAAAAAAATTGGTACAAGAAACGAACCCACAGAAAAAAGGTCCTTGATAGTGATATGATTTGCGAGGTATCAGGGAGAAGAAGAGAGAGATGGACGAGGGAAGTTCAAACTGAGCCGAGACAGAGACAAAAGGAAAGTGAGAGACAGAGGATAACGTATGACGAATATAACGGGAAACGGGAGATATAAGGAACGATTACCATTGTTGCTGATTCAATGAGTTGTTATTAGGCGCAAGCGCACCAGCGAGGGAAGACGAAGACGAGGAAGGAGCGGGAACAGGTGCGTGGAGGAATGAAGTGAACGAAGAATTCGAACTCGCGTATGCGGAGGTGGCTTGTTGCTGCGCCTCAAATCCGCCGACCGGCTGTTGGACCGGCTGATTCGCGGTGCTCGCATCGTACCCTGTGAGAGGGAACGCGGGGTCAAAGATCGGTTGCTGGGTCTGGAAGTTGTCCGTAGGGTAGGGCAATTGCGAGTCAACTAGCTGGGGTTGGAAGTTCTGCTGTGACGCGTTGTTGGAGAATAGTGAATTATCGAACACCGGCTCTTGAGTCAAGTTTGGCATATACACGGGGTATGTGAGATTTGCGTCCAACAAATTTGGCTGCGGGTGGGCAGGGTTGTTTGGAAGAGAGTTAGGGAAGGAAGAATTCTCCAGTGAAGACGACGGTTGGCCTGATCCTGGTGGATGGTAGTAGATTTCAGGACTTGAAGCCGTACCGTGGCTTGTGGTGTCTGAGGCGGTACTTGGAACAGATGAATCGAGGGAGAAACTTGGCCGCCCCAAAACTTGTGTGTATTCTCCCGCAATGGCTGTTTGAGGTTCATGCTCGGCATGCTCGGGCTCCTCGGGCACTCCGTGGTAGCTTTGGCCCCCGAAACTGTTGGGAACTTGGATTCCCAAAGGTGACCTGCCCAGTAATCCAGAGGTGGACTTCCGAATCACGCCCCTCCTGACTGCCAAGGACGACTGCAAGGGATTATGGCTGAGACCCTGGTCAAAGTCTTGAGGAGTCTCCGTTTGATGGAACTGGTCGACAGCAAGCGATGCCATATCTTGGATAAAGTGTGCAGGGCTGTAAAAAGTAATACCGCAGTTCGTAAGTTCATTTGAAATTTTAGAGTGGCCATCGGATGACCTACCAAGACGCTCTCCTAGATTCCGGGTCAAACTTGGATGGATAGCTCACGGGACCGGCACTGAGTCCCGGAAGTCCCGCGACAGAACCGGAGCTCATTCCGTAAGAGATCGAGGGAGCAAGCCCCGGTTCGGTGTTGGCGTGTCCCAGGCCAGGTCCGCGCCCAAATGCAGGTGGGTACCGTGTACGGAATGCCGATGTGGGAACATGAGGTGCGCCAAGGGCCAGGGGGCTGAAGTCGGTCGAGGTCGCGGTTGTGGCGGTTGTGCCTGTCGCGTCGCTCTCGATGCTGAACTCCGAAGCGAAGGATCCGAATCGGTGGGATTGCGACAACCCATGGAGCCGCTCCTCTTCGTCCTCATTGGTCGTAGAAGGCGGACTGTCTCGGAACGTTCCGACACTCGACGCTGTTCCGCCAGAGTCTCCGAAGACGAAGTCCTTGCTTGGCAGAGGACCAGCTCGAGGAATATCTCCATAAGGACGAGGTGGGAATGAATAAGGTTGATTGGCATTGTTGGTGGGCGCAGAAGAAGTCTGCTGTCTCAAGCCACCGGGGAACGATGCATCTTCAGAGCTGTTCACGGTGGAGGTCCCTTGCCACGACTGGTTTGCAGGGTTTGGATTTGCCGGGATGCGGAAGACGCCAGTGCCAGGTGTTGAGCCCGACCTATAGGTCATCAAGTTGCCAGAGGATCCGCGAGAGGATGGTGTTGGGTAGGGTGCAGCAGCGGCGGCAGCGGCGGAGAGCCTGCTTGAACTAGCAGACCGATAAACTCCGCCGTGACCCATGTCATCGCCAGATCCTGGCCCTGCACTTCCGAGGGCGATACGCTTTGCATCCGCTTCGGGCGATTTTGAGAGTCGGTCCACGACTGTCGGGAGAGAGGGAATTTGTGGCACCCCCGATGGACGTTGTAAGGATGGATGGAACGCAGGCAAAGACTTTCGCCGCCCAAGATTGACGGTAGCAGGGATGTTGGCGTCGACGGGAGTGGGTGGGGCGATAACAGGATTGTTGATGGTGCGCACAGAGTCGGACGCTGATCGGGGGGCCTGTGGTGGGGAGGGGCGAATCTTGAACGTTGATGTCGAAGATGCGAAATCAGGAGGTGTGTTGCCTCCCAAGTTGGGTGCTGATCCCCGACGAAGTCCAAGGTTCGAGGGTGGGCTCAAAGTAGAGTTTGCAGAGCTAGACGAGGAAGCCGCTGGCGGAGTGGATGCTTCGAGATCGCCTGCTAGGTCTTCGTCGTCGATGTCGTCGTCGTCACCCCCATCCCGGGCAGCTTGATCTGCTGCTGCTGCTGCTGCCGCCTCCTTCGCCTTTGCCTTTGCCGCAAGATTTTTGTCCTTGGCCCGCCTGCGAGGAAACAGAGATGGGCGAGTTAGCCCACTGTCCTTGATTTTGGATCCGAGCGCTGGGCGTGTTTGAAATTTGGGAGAGAGGGATGAAGATTGCAATGTCGACTGACCTGTTCTGGAACCAGACCTGGACATTCCGTATGGGCATGTCGAGCTGGGCTGCGAGAGCCTTCTTTACTGCGCTAGAAGGCTTGTTGTTCTCTTGGAAGGTTGCTTCGAGAACAGTGAGTTGGGCGCGAGATGTGCGCTTCCGGTGCTTGACCTCATAGGGATTGAAGTACGCTGTGTTGTATTGAAAGAGGGGAAGGTGATGCTGTTCGTTAAACATGCCTGGAGGAAGATTATGCGAGTGGGACTGAAATACGAGATTGTTATGGGACATGGAGGGGGGATGGGAGGGAGGGAGGCACGGCGAGGGGGGAGAAGGATCTCAGTGCGGGCGCGTCTTTTGAAGGAAGATGTTCCCACAAACTAACCAGGACGCAACCGTCTCCTCTGCGAGAGACAGCAGAAGCCTGCATCGGTCCTGAAGCTAGACCAAACCCAAAAGACCCAGGACCAGGGACACCTTCCCGCTCTCCTTGATTCTTCGCCCCTTTGCGAGGTCATCGCCGAACCCAGCTTTCCGTCTCGACGTCGTTTTTTCAACGCTGCGATGCTGTGCGCGCAGGCTCTCCGCTCGGCGTTTCCCCCTCATCGCCTACCCTCCCGATCTCGACGCCTTGCTCAGCCTCCAATCCGCCGTCGGTATTGTGCGAACCGTGTACGATAACATGCACCTTCGTGCCAACGCTTGTATCCAAACCCTTACTTGCTCGATTCGGGCCCGTCTTCACATCGTGCATCGGAATCTGAGATGTCCTCACCTTTCCACGAGCTGACCTGAAACGTTCCGTGGTCGGGTCTTTTTGGTGGTCGGGTTTTATAGAAGCGCTCGAACTTGACAACATATTTACAGCATCGCGAAGCTATTCCCACCTTCTGAAGCTCTCATTACGAGTTGGGAATCCTTCCGTCAACCCAGTCTCCCGCGTCAGTTGAAATCTTTGACATTTACCCGGCGACCGATCCGCACCTACTTTTCCATCCGGAACTCAAAAATCTCGCCGATCGTGGCGACCATGGCCAGGTGAGCGATCGGATTAAGAAATTTCTAAGGAAGAAAACAACGCCATGCGAGGCTGTGTCCTCCGCAGTACACGCCGGGTTGGGCCCTCCCTGGTGCAAGTCCCAACTAGGTTCCTGTACTTAATCTTTCGGCTCCTTCCATCGCCCTGCTAATCAACGGCCAAGTGAAACACTCCGTAGGCACCGGCCTACGAGTAAGCACGGAAGGCTCGAAGGACGCTCTTCACCGTCAACCCCAGTTTAGACCGTTGAGCCGCATTCGCGTCGCTTGTCCGAGAAGCCGTCGCCAGGCACATCGTTTTGTCAAAAAAAGACGTCAGGCTCAGTCAGAAATGTTGTGCCCCATGCAACTCTAAGCAACAGCCCTGATAAACAGATTCTTGTCGTCGGACGACATTTGTTTGGATATCTGAGCTACTAAGCGCGGCGGCCTATCATGGCCGATCTAATACAGCTGCTTGACCACCTTGTCCGTAGTCTCCCAACAATCCTTAGCCGCCTGGAGGTCCTCGCACTCCGCGCTCGGTTTCGAGATTGTCCCAAAAGGAACAAGGTACGCTGCAGCATACTGAGCCTTGTGTTCCTTTACCGTAGGAGAAGTTGCCGCGAAGAGGGACGTATACGCGCCTTGTTCTGGGGTCAGACAGACAAGGTACTTCATAATCGGGTCGACAACCAGGGATCCAATGAACGGAACGTTCCTAAACGATGCAGCACCTCCATCTACTCGGAATACGGAGAAGGAGCCATTAACCGCAGTTCAGCCGTATCGGCCAGGGACGCAAAGCGGTGAGGGATGTCTCACCTGTGTACACAGTACCAGGATGGAGCATAATCGATACGATAGGTACGCCTTCTTCATCGAGCTTCCGTTGTAGTTCTTTGCACGTTAGCATGTTTGCTAGCTTGGAAGAGCCTGTGCGCGCGGTTGGTCGCGCAGGGTATTCATTTCAGATATTTCGAACACCGTGCCTGATGGGTCGGACGACGATACCGTATGCTTCGATATCCTGCTGAAATCCAACCGACTTCCAGTTCCAATTCCCGTTCTTCCAATCGTTCTTCATCGTCGTGGCATGCCCCGACGACGCGACCTGATCATTGTACCCCCGTATTGAGATGAAAACCAAAAAGCTAAGAGATTCAACGACTTACGTTTACGATCCGAACGTCGGAATCGGCCTCGGCTGCTGTCTTCTTTAACAAAGATAAAAGCTTGGTAGTAAAGATGAAGGGACCGACATGGCTACGAACGATCAGGGTTTCAAATCATCCAACAGCAGGAGCAGGAATATGCGTACTTGCTCATCATTAGTTGGCAAATCGGTACTTTGGTGTCTGCAGGTTCGAATATGCCAGGTGTAGGGAGCCTAAATTCAAAAGCGTCAAACTCGGTTTAATCCTCCACATGCATTGCTCCAACGCTTACACGCCCGCATTGTTGACTTGAAGGACCGAAGACAGCAGCAGATACATAAGTCACGCGTCTTGTGGGCCGAAATTGACAGCCAAACCTAATACATCAAGCCGTTTCTCTTTCTTTTGGAACTCCTCAACGGCAGCATTGATGCTTTCAGGACTCGATAAGTCCAGCTTCAGCAATTCCACTCGGCCGTTCCCGTTCAAGGCGCCTTCTGCTTCCAACTGCGCGATGGCACCCGTCGCCCGACTCTCATTGCGAGAGGCCATATACACCTTGATTCATAACCGGAGAAAAATTAGACGAGAGTGCCAAGCCATGTTTATTTGCCTCAACTCGAAAAGACCTACTTTTGCATTATGCCTGACCAACGCCTTCACAGTATGATATCCTACGCCGGTATTACCCCCGGTAACGATGATCACCTTTCCGCTCAGGTCTGGAATATCCTGGTCTGGGTTGTAAGAGCGCTTTGAACCAACGATACCCATGGTTAGTGGTTCCTTAGATGCTTGAGACTGAGTGAGGTGAGCAAGAACTTCGTAGCAGCATTGCTCTATTATATGGCAGGGTTCCTACCGGATTTGGCTTTTCTCGTCTTCGCCCAACATGGGCCAGTGACGTGTCCTCTGCCGAGCGCAGTTGCCGTGGTGGAGGTTACACAAACGGGTATCACGAGAGCCCGATTTTCAAAATAGGACCACGCCGCAGTTGGCACGAATTCGAAAAGAGGAGAAGAGCGTCGCAATTAATGTACATGTAGTCGGAAAGCAAGAAAGGCCTGACAATTTACAATGTATAGACATAGCAAGAAAGAAGAGGCAGAGCCAAAGTAGAACGAATCTTACGATATGCATAGTCAGTTATGTACGAAGGGGTATCCGCTAGGCAGATGAAAACAGGTCGTCAGCAGACACAAGAAAGCTAGTCCAAAGTATGAGCATGGAGGAGGAAAGCAAGTGATGATAGCACATTTGACGATAGCAGCGGAAAGTGAGATGAGGTGATGGAAGGGTGATGGTAGACGATGCCCGAAATGAAAATGAAACCCAAAAGAGTACCCTCAGCCAGAAATCAGTGGCTGCTGGGACCATATGCGGCGGGAACGATGCGACGGAACTCATGGCAGGCTTGGTCAAGCCACATCGTGGGATCTACCTACTCCCCTAGGTCCATATCTGAATCGCTGGGAACGGAGCCTGCAGGAGCAGGTTGGATGGTTACGACGACCTCCGCTCCCAAGATCTCGGTCAGAAATCCTGGGCCTTCGGCGGCAAAGGCACTTGCTTTAAACATCTTGCCAGTACCAAGCCTGTCGAGCCGTGTCCTCTTCATTGCAGCACGAGCGCGAAGGACTGGGTCCATAGTAATCAGTGCTTCAATGCTTGGGCGAGTGGTGTGGTCTGCAGCCATCATAGACCGGATGGTATTGACCAGAACATAGGAGTAACCATCCAAGCAAACAGCCGAGAAGTCGTCGTTCCTTAATGCATGCCACATTTCGCCGCTGGACGAAGAACAGAGTAAGTTCACGATCTTGGAAAGGATACCCAAGGAGCTACTCACTAGGAAGGAACAACAATATTACCTGCAGCCTCAAGCATAATCATGCCAAAGCTGAAGATATCGGCAGCAGGGCCGTAGACACCAACGAGAACCTCTGCGGCCAGATATTCTCGATCACCCTCGCGTTCAAAGCCTCCACCGTCGTTCGAATGAGCCTCCAGTCTAGGCCAGCGCGTAGCCATACCGAAATCACCAATACGGAGTCTGCCTTCGTCGGTGACGAAGATGTTGGCCGGTTTGAGATCAAGATGCAACACGCCGCACCGGTGAATGTGCAACAATCCGTTGGCGACCTCCGATAAGATCTTCCAAAGACGACCTTCATCGAGCCTGTCGTGGATCTTTCCGTAACCAGCGAGGTACGTCTCCAAACTTCCGAGCTCGCAGAGTTCCGTCTGGATATACAGCGTACAATCCTGCTCCCATGCGTCAATGAAGTGGAGAACGTTGTCGTGGCCTTGTGTAGTGCGATGCGTCGAGGGTGTAGACTGAGTACTGCCGTTGGCCAGGGTGAGATGTCGTAACACGTCAACTTCCTCCAACAACCGGGCACTTCAATGAAAGACCGTCAGGACCATTCCTACATAATGTATTTAATACACGTACCGGTGTTTTGCGCCTTCGTATGGCTTGCTCCTCTTCACAGCGAAAATAGCGCCAGATCCTCGTTTCTTGACCCTGAAAACTTGACCGAAAGTGCCTTTACCCAGGATGCCTGCACCATCCTTTTCGAAGTCCCGTTCAAAGTGACCAGGACGCTCCTGCACGAGGTGATCATTGCTGTCTGGGGAGCGATGATCTCTTAAGAGGGGTACTCGGGACGACGATCTGGGTCTGCGTAAGGCAGGGGGGCTTGCGGCGACTGAGAGGAAGAGCGGGTTTTCCTTGTGAGGACCAAGTCGCAGACGTCCTCCGTCTTGCGATCCCGTGAACAACGGCAGACTCCCGCGGCTTCCTACGGATGAGCTTGCAGCGATCGGAGTGCCCCAGCCGATGGCAGCCACAGGTTTCGCCGGATGAGATTCGCGACGAAGGGACGATCGAAGTGGAGTTGCAGATGTCTGAAGGGAGGGGCGGGCCTTGAGGAACGACTTGATGGGTCCGTGATGACCATGCAACCGATGAGGAACAACTAGCTCCGTAGCACTATCTTCTGGCTTCGAGCGCCGTCCAACGGTGTTGTGGATCCGGCTTGACCAGGCCTGTAGCGATGAGCTCTCGCTAGGAGAGCCGTCAATCGTGGTCAAAGAAGGGCGCTTGGCGATTGGGGTGGGAGGGGGTGGCATTGCTCGTTGTCCTGGGGAGGAGGGCGGAATCCCAAAAGCGCCTTTGGAGGGACCGGAAAGCCCAGTATCCAGTGGGTCCTGCGAATCACTGTCATGGACAGCCAGCGCGGGTGCCTTCCATACGGATGGAAGCACACCCCGCTTGGTAGGTGTGTGGCTGTCATCGGTTGAAATATCGCTGTTGATGGAGTGACTGCTCCCCGTCCGCCCGGCTGTTAGGAGGTCGGTCCGACGTAAGCTGCGAGGCATGTGGTTCTCCAAAGGATTGTCTGGAGACGAAGTCGGTCCTTTGAGTGGGAGAGCGGGAATTGGGCTTCCTGGTTCCGACGAGAGTGAGCCTCGGAGACCTAGCGTTCCTACAGACCTCCGGCGAGCAGGCATTGAGGACCGGGAGAGAACTCGTTTTCCGATCTTTGAGGGACTGGGATCTGAGTCGGCAGAGTCTGGAGAATCTGGTATAGCGCCGAAAAGCTGGAGGGGGAGAGACTTCCGTGGAGCTATGAAAACATTCCTATCAGTGAGAATGTTCGCTAATAATATAAAAAATGAAGAAACACCTACCACCTTTGAATGCCACTTCCTTACCAGCACTGAGGCCCCAGTTCTTTCCCGTTGACGCCCAGGTTCGCGGTTTCGCTGGATGTCTCTTGATAGGCGTGTCTGGCATCACGGGTTTTGCATTGGCCGCTTCCACCTCCTGGGCACTGCGGGCCAGATGGAACAGCATCTCATCTGGGTCTATGCTATCTGACCGGGTCAACCCACTCCTCCGAGGGGCAGCTGGTGCGGGCCATTTCGACGCAGGAGAAGGCTCGTATGACGGCGTCACAAGATTGAAGTCCGCATCATCCGCCAAGTCTACAACAAAGGGCTGGTTGTTGTTTGACTTAGAGAGCGAAGAGGTGGAACCAAACGAGACGTCCCCAGCTCCGCCGTCACTGTCGTCGGTCCCAGCAGCACTGGAAGTGCGAGGTTTGGGCTTGTACTTGCGAGCGATCCGTGGCGCATTTGAGAGATCCGAAAGGGCGTTGAGTCTTTCAACTGAAGGGCTGGAATAGGACGTGTTTGAGGCGGTAGACGCGGACGTAGACAGGGACATGTTGGAGCGAGAAGGCGAGGATGCCCGTTTGAAACTTCCTAAGGCAGGAAGAGGTGCGAATGGAGAAGAGCCAGCGAGGTTAGGTAGAGGTGGGAATGGCTCTGGTGACGAGGGCTCTGGATTGGCAACCGTCTCCTGGGACAAAACGCCCATGCTCAACTGGAGTGGAGGGAACCGAGCGGAATTTGAGAAAGGCGACACGGAATTTGCATCCTCTGGAGACTTCGAAATCGTCCGGCCTCCGAACAGGTTTCCACTTTGAAACAATGCCTCTGCCTCCCGGGAAGTCGGAGAGTCGGAGCGCTCAATCAGGCGTTGAGGGCTCCCCGCTTTGTTGTAACGTGCAAGTTTATACGAGCCAGTGCTGAGAGGCCTCTTCCTATCCTTGGCGGAGATGGACTTGCCACTCCGTGCCTTGAGCGAGGAGGTAGGACCACTGTTCGAGTTCCAACTATCATCGATCGAGAGACGTGTCATGGACTCGGCACCAGCATGATTCCGCCATTCGTCGTCCGCGTTCCGGGGAGTTTGCGGCAGGATCCGAGGGGTAGTCCCAAATTGCGGCGGGGCAATGCGGTCTCCTGGGGTTGGCAACTTGGCAGAGCTGGGCTTGTGGCGCCGGGTCACGCTGAGCTCCGCGAGCGACAAACATGACTTTAACTTGCGGGGAGCAGGCGTCGTTGGGCTTCCATCCAGAACAGCTTCGACATCGTCATCGAAAAAGGCGTCCTCCTCTTCGTATTGGTCTTCAGCATCCGACGTGTTGGGGTCGGAGGAAAAGGCGGCCCGTTCGTCGATTTTGCTGGCGTTGTAATTGCGCGAGATGTGGGGCGTGGTGAATAGGGAGTACTTGGGTGGAGAGTCTAGTAAAACAGGAGATGGGCGATGGGAGTGTGAAGGGCGGGTTGGAGTGGCAGCGACGTGACTTCCTCTGAGGCTGCGATTGATGGATGGCGTCTGGAGCATTTTGACAGAGGAAGGAGGGGGTCGTAGCAAAAAATAAGGGGGAAGGAAGAAGTGCGTGGTCGTGTTATGTTGTCGTCAGTGTCGTCGTGATCGATGATAACGGTGCTATGTGAGGGGGAGGGGTGTAAGCGGTGAGGACAGCGGTCAGAAACGAAATGTCGCGCAGCCGATAAACAAAGTCACGTTACCCCCGGATTTACACGCCCTAAATCCGCGGCTCGCTTCAACCAACATTGTGATGGACTATGTTGCCCACTAATTTCGCTTCACCATTTGACTCATCTGCGCAAGCGAAATGTGGCATGATGACAGAGTTTAGTCAAGGCATGTCGAGCATGGCGTTTGCGTTTCCTGCCCAGGGTGGCAGTATGTGAGAGTTCCTCCCCTCGCGCGTCGTGGGCAAATAGACGCCTACCAAAGGGGTATATTGGACGTGACGAGAGGGAGTTGGGCTTTCACACCGAGCGTAAAAGGGTCTGGAATTTCCGTCGCATCGGCCTTCATGTAGAGACCCGCTATCGAGGAATGCCATTTTGAAGCAGCTCGGATGGGTTGACAATGCTTGCACCGCGCGGCACGAGTCAGCAATCTGTACTTACCATCAACAGCAGTCGGCGATCAAACATCCAGCTCGTACTGACATGAGTGAAGGGCACAACTTTCAGCACGCCATCGCGGTGCACGGTGGGGCAGGCTATCACGTCAAACTCTCTGAAAAGAGGGTCAAAGAGGGCCTTCACAGGTAATGCCCGAAATTCTTACTCACCCGCTCGCTGCAGAGAAGGTGACAGGAAACAGGGCTTGTATCATGGCATTAAAGGTCTCGAATATCCCAGGTTCAGTCGACTCGGAGGATTCATTCCTTCAGTCTACAGTCGATGCCATCAAAGTTCTGGAAGATGACGAAATATTTAATGCCGGTCGGCCACCTGAAGCACCAATTACGTCGTAACTATTCTCATCGTCTATGTCACAGGCTACGGTTCGAACCTTACCAGTGAAGGAGGTGTTGAGTGCGATGCTTCTCTGATGACGTCCAGCTCCCATTTCGGTTCTGTTGGAGCGATATCGGGTAATCATGGTCAACATATGAGCTCTTACTTACCAGGCTTAGCGTCACCTTTGAGCTAGGTGTGCGGAACCCCGTGAAGGTGGCGGCTGAAATCTTGCAGCACTCGAGGAAACCAGATCCTTTCGGTCGAGTTTGTCCCCTGTCAGACGTGTAGGAAGGCGGTGATAGCCGGCTTGCTGACTATAGACTGGGGCAGGCTTTTGGTCTCAAGTGGTGCCAAAGAGTTTGCTCGGACTCGCGCAACATGCGATTTAGTGGAGCCTGAGACGATGGTTTCGGACCGCGCGAGGGCGGAATGGGAGCATTGGCGGCAAATCATCGACACTGGTTCCCCAAATGATGGGGCTCCCCCTACAATGCAAGACACTGTAGGGGCCCTTACGTTTTATAAGACACCCCAAGGACCAATAGTGACTTCGGCTGGAGTATCAAGGTGCATTTGGTCGGAAATATCCGATATTAGGGGAGGAACCTACTAACATACTTATAATCACCCGCGACGCAGCGGAGGGATCCTGATGAAGCTTCCTGGACGAGTAGGAGAGGTGATAAGTATGCATGACTGCCTTTGGGCGAAATACTCATCCATTAGAGCAGGCGGCAACATTTGGGGCAGGATGTTGGGCATCGTCACGAGTGGCGCTCAGCGTGTCTGGTGCGTTCGAATGTTGGAGTGCGCACCCTGCAAAGATTACATACTCTAACTATCAGCCCAGGCACTGGAGAGCAGATTATGAGGTCCAGCTTAGCGAGGGCCCTGGGTCAAGCGGTCACGCGCTGTTTTGAACCCGGGTCAGATTTGGATGTTCATCGAGCAATCAACGACGTGATTTCTCGCGAGTTCCAAGGTCAGTCCCTCAGAACCAGACAGACAAATATTATTGAGTTGTGGCGTCAGGCACACTCGAAGGTATGGGAGATCTCGAAACCAACGCGGGTGCAATCATCTTGGTTAACGAAGAAGAGGATCTCGAAACCACACCTGTCCAGCGTAGGTCGTCTCTCCAGCTCGTCCAAACGCTTATATAACCAATAGGATCAGTGCGGCTATACGTGGCATTTACGACAGAAAGCATGGCAATCGGATGGTTCTCGAGAGCAATGGCAAAGCCAAAGGTGGGCGGAATTGAGGCTCCGCAAACTAGTCCTCACACAACTATTTTTATGAAGGTTAAGATAGTAAGGCAGCGGCGGAAGATGGATGGAAGTGGTGTAGGAGGTCGCAGTATATGTATCGAAGCGTTTACTGTGCAGGTGTAAGGAATCAACCAAGCCGAGGTTGGGGAGGGGCACGTTTTGTTTGCCCCTTCAAATATTTTCCCTCGGTCACGTGGGAACTGCCAGTCCAAACACCAAACGATACTCAACCCTTCTCGTTTGCCTCGCACCCAACATCCTTTCCGCTGGATGGCGCCCTCAATCCCAGAGAAAATACAAGTAGGCTATTCATGAATCTCGCTCCATAAGGAGTGCGCTTGCTGATCTGGTTTCGGCTCTAGTGTACAACTGCAGCTGAATTCGCATCTCAACTTCGTGATATCCAAGAGACCCTTGCCCTCCCAGAGACGGAAGACAACTGGGAAAAGATATCCCGAGCACTTCAAAAATTTGCTGCTTTGGTCCGAGGAGGAGCTACTAAGCTAGATCCGGACTTCGTCAATGCCATTAAAACGAATTACAAACCCATCACCGCCAGCGTACGTCCTCTCGATTGCTTCTACCCTAGCACCCTCTCAACACGACACTCTACAGATGATATCCGAAAGAGGAAGACTCTCCGGAGTTGCCGTTGATTTTGTGTCCTCTTTTGCTCCGAGACTTGGTTCTCGGTTCGAACCACTCGTCCTGTTCATCATACCGGCTCTCGTGAAGCTCCTCATGCGACCCAACAAGGTTTTCGTCAACCGCGCCCAAGCATGCCTCCTACTTATTATCGAACACTGCCATCTTCCTTCAATCGTACCACTTCTGAGAGAGGCCGTCAAAGACAAGGCACAGACACTTCGTTTGGCTGCAATCGAGGCCACGCTCCATATCCTGGAACATTTTGATAAGAGTTTGTTGGAGGTCAAAGAAGGTAGCTCTTCGATACAAATTCGGCACAGGGGCAATGTAGAAGACATTGAATCAATAATCAAGGATACCGCTAGAGACGCGAACCCGACTGTTCGTCAGGTCAGTCGGAAGGTCTTCGAGAAGTACACCGAAATCTGGCCGGAACGTGTCGAGGCGTACGTCATATGACCCTTCTTTTCACCATTTCTTGCTTTCTAACCTGTCTGTCGCGCGCAGATTCACTGCACCATTCTCACCTACGATCCGCAGGTATCTAAACGTGAATGGGAATGCCCCGGCATCGAACGGTTCAAAACCTGTAGCTGCACTCAAGGTCAAGCCCGTCAGCGAAGCTACTCAGGCAGAGGAGCCCCCAGCAGCACCCATTAACGCTGGTCCTTCTCGGCCGATACGGCCAAAGCCTAATCAGCAGCCGGCGTCGGAAGGCCATTTGTCGAATCCCTCATCCCGGCCCGCGTCGCGTGTTGACCGGCACGGTCGTGTCCCATCGTCGTCATCTGGAGCACCATCCGGCTCGAGGTCGGACGTCCATTCACGGTCAGCGAAATACGTCTCTCGAAACCGCGACGCTGCGGTGCAGCAACACGAAGACAGGGTAACCGCGCGACCTGCCTCGCGAGCGGCGGTCACAAAGGATTATCCTCCCCCAACCTCCGTGACATCTCGCCCGGCATCTCGCGCACAGCATTTGGGCTCTACAAAGTCATCTGAACAGGTCCCGAAAGCACCAGTTCGTGAACCTCCTACTCGACCTGCTCCCGTCAATGTCAGGCCAGCCTCGAACGCTGAGCAGGACGGTGCCCCTTCTTCAGCCTCGTCATCATCGGCATTTGTACGTGTCCAACGTCCCAAACCTGAAGCAGGACCACCTAAAGGTCCCGTACGACCAACCCAAGGCCCGGTTCGCGCCGTCAGTATGAAGGACCCACCCCTTCGACCCGTTCGTCCACAACCCATCTCTGCTCAGGAACAAGAGAAGCTCCGACCCAAGGCGCGTCCTCTGATCGACCTCCGTAGACATGCGACTCCACCACGTGAGGACCCTCCATACGCTATGTCTGCGTCGAGCGCAGTTAGTAGCGCACCCCGCGTCTCGGATGTTGCCACCAGGGTTCCGTTACCAGAGAGCCGCCCAGGCTCAGCCTTGGACATAGGATCACCACTGGAGTCAAATGACCTCGCGCCTTCGGCGGCAAGTGCTCTAGCCCCTTCAACGGTGTCAAGCAAAGCAACGTTGACGACCTCAAACGCCGAAGTTGCCAGTGGCACTAAGACGGAATCGGATGATGCAAACCAAGTTTCCTCTCGGCCAGAGAGTGCGGCGGCTATCAAGACTCCCGCTCCTCTGATATCCTCGATATCCTCTTCGTCTTCATCGACCGCGACTACGACTACAAAACGCCCAGCTGTTCTGAATAGGCGAGGCGCAGCACCTCCTCCCGGCCAGGCCCAAGGATTTGCTCCTGCACGTCGACGAGGTGGGGTTACTGAGCCCACACTTGCTCAGATGGCGCGGCAGAAACCTGCAGTTCGAAAGCCAGACGCCACAACCGAGCCAGCCGCTCCCCTTATGAAAAAGGCTCCTGGACCAACTCCGGCCGTGAAGGAAATGCCCTCCAGTCTGACCGCGCGCAAGGAGGAAACACAAACGAAGAAGGCGGTAGCCTCAAACAAACCGGCCGTCCCTCCGCTCAAGTCCAAAACTAACGCGCAACCCGTGGCGAAGAACATTCCAAAGGAGGTAGTCGTGGCGATGCAGGTTCCCCTACCACCCGAGGAACCGCATGAAGTGCCATTGCCAGCAGCTGAGGACAACCATGACTCCGTCAAAGGCGAGGCTCCCGGAGTGAGCACTACTCCAGAGCCACCGTTGGATGCGACGCCACGCGCCCCTACCGCCCCCAAATCAACGACCCCAGCGTCAAGCCCCATTCCCTCGAAACGCGAATTGTTGGTAGACTTGGATCAAACCATTATCCTTGCCCATCGGTCTACTCCTCCGCCCGTTCATGGACCGACCTCCGTCGCCTCAAGCAATCTGATGGATTTCGACATGTCCGTCGTCTTGCCTGACAATTTCGCTCCTTTACCGGCGACAAATGCATCATTCCCGGTTCTTCGAGACCATCCGAGTACAACACTCAACCCTCACCCACCTGCCAGCAAACCTTCAGCCGTACGAACAGTTAAAGACCCATACGAACCTGAGGGTGATTCGGAGGCAAGAGTTGCGCTGATGGAAAAAGAACTGAACACCCTGCGGTCATAGCGAAGATGTTACGGCCGCCTAGCGCGAGGTCGGACCTACATATTCCATGTTTCGCTAGCACTCTATCCATTCCATGGGGTCTTCTGTGGTAGTTAGCTTATCTGCTTATTGATTATGTTACTCCTTTTAATCTCGTGAGCAGCAAGGGAAGGCCAAAAATATACAACGTAATTCCCAAATGATGAAGAAAAGGCGAAGAACAAGACAGAACCCAGGAGGGCTATGACTTATTACAAAAATCGAATCTGACGAAATGGCGTGAAGTAGTCTATGCATTGCGGGGGTCATAGTAGTATGCTCCCTCAGAACCCCACCACATCGAAAGGTCGCTCACTAAATCCCCATCCTCGGACCTATGTAAGTCCGGACTGCTGGAAACGTCGCCCTCACTCCGTTTCTCCGCGGATCGTTCGTTGCAGGACTGTGCTGGATCAACAGAGTTTCCAATCCACGTAGGCAGTACGCCATCGACCGGGTCGCGTGGCGCAGTCGCGCTTGACCCAGGGAAGCACACACCGAAGGGCGAAATGGGAGCCAATGGCTCGATTTGCGGATGGGGGACATCGAGCATCGACCTTCCAGAGGGAGCGCGAACCAGAGGTTCGACGGAGGGGGAAATGGCACTCGGAGTGCGGACACTGAAGCTGTCGCTAGACTTGTTTGAACGGTGTGAGCGAACTCCGTCGAGTGATGAGCCTCGTTGCGGGGGTGTCAACGATTCCCCCTGAGTTGAGGATCCGTCCAACAGCATTCCTGGGTCAAAGTGACCCGCGCAGCATGGATATTCCTGCTTGGACGTTCCTGAACTGATTTCTGGCGCGATCTGCCGACCTGAGAGTTCCGCAACGGGAGCAATAGCTGTGTAACTAGGGCTTCGAGGACTGTTGGTTGCATCGGCCAGGCCGGAGCGACGTGAAGGAGATGAATACTTAAGCTATAAAGGATTGGACACGTTTATTTCAAGTTGGCGTCTGGTAATGCAAACATTCTTACTGGGGTCAAGCACGGCCTGGGTTTCAGCGTTTCGGCATGGATAGAAGCGGAGGCACCACGTCGACGAGGAGCCTGAATATTTGCGAATTAGAGCAGAGAAATGAGATTCTAGAAGGACTTTCCTCATACCTGGGATCGACCGCCGACAATCATCACAAGTTCGGGATCTTTCCTGGAAGCGCATCCCTCCACATTGATCGGAGTGAGTGGTTTGAGGCGGATGCGGGGTTGTGTCAGTGCCTAGATTGACACTTCAAGATTAGACGGTTTCACAGAACAGGAAGAGGAAATTTACCTCAGGCAATCTTGGGACTGGGGGGATATTCTCTGGCATTAGTAAGTCGTTGATAGCTTCGTTCTTGGAACTAGTACTCCACGAGTCGAGGAGAACCTTCAGCTTGTTCTTATCTTCGAACGGGTTGGTTCTCGATCGCTGACGTAAAGTCTTGAAACCGGCATCGTTGTCAGGGTTAGATCGAGCTCTATTCCTGCAAGCAGAACATGTGGCGAGTCAAAAGAAAAATACAGGACACATCTGTGGTCTTGGCGACCTACATACCGAAGGGATCCAAAGAAGTTTTTCACTTTCGATGGGGATGGAGGGGGTGTATCGCCGAAATCGAAAAAGCTTGTGTAGTCAGTAGGAGCTTCTTCGCCGGGAGGTGGATAAGAACCGTTGAATGCTGGGGGTTGGTACCGAGAGGGGTCTCTGTCCTTCATTGACATCTTGAGATCGTAGAGCAAGGAGGGATAAAAGACGGACCTGAAAGAAATGGGGCGCTTTCAGTGACACCCTTTTGTAGTGTGTCTAACGGATCGATCTTGGGGGGTGTTGGTCTGAATTCGGAGCTGGTGTTGTGTTCTGCAAAGTTGCAATGTTATCCAGACGATTCAAGACCCGGCCAACCGTCAGCACGAGACTCCGTCAGCACGACGGCACAGTGCCCTATCTAACCCTTGTCCATCTCCTAGATATCGGTCGCCCAGTGAGACCTTGACATTTCGCGGCGTTTCGTCATGTTTGGATCGACCCATAAGCTAGCAGCTATGGACTCGTAGCCAAGCAATTGATCGGGGTTTTGGTTGGCGCAATGGAGGTTTTTATGATCCAGATATAGGATCGCATCCATTCCACCATCCCAATATTCCAAAATCCCGGGGCTATACATGCCGTTGAAATTCAGCGAGAGGTTCTGGAGAGCCGCATTGACCAAGCCGTCTTACCACCGAAATATCCGAAACAGGAGGGGAACGTTCAACACCAACCAATCGACCAACAAGCGACCGTGGCAAGATGGACGACGAGACTGCCGATATCCAACTGGTAACGCATGAATAGCAATTCAATCCACCCTATCTTACGTTTGGTGTCTAAAGCTCGATCAATACCTACATAAAACCAGCCAGATCTCTCAGCGAATGACCAGTGAGAATCATGAGGTTAAAGCAAGCGGCACGATGATTAAACATGATCAAATATGGCCTCACAGCTATTCTCAAGAAGTTTGATGACCGTCTGAAGCACCTTGAAAAGTCCATTTTACCTTTGCACACGTCAACTCAGACCCTCACCCGGATATCAAAAAGTTGGTACAGCTCCATCGTTGTCAGCGAGACAGTGTACTCAGATATCCAAAGATATCGATAGAACCCTCCAAAGTATCGAAAATGTTGCCAGCAACCAGGAAGATACTGCTGCTGAAGAGGCCCTAATCCTTCGAGGGTTCGTACCATCGCTCCCACCACCTTTGCTGGCCCTCGTTGACCGTCATCGTCGTGCATTAGACCTAGACAGAATGATGTTGGAAGCTATATCGATGCTTTACAGCGCGTGAATGCCACACTAGCATTCGGCTCCCAGAATTACTCTTCCGTCCAGTTGGTCGATACAGGAGCAAAAAAGCTGAGCCAGCACTATACCAAGACGGTAGCAGAGGCGTGTGCTGCAGCACCGATCGACCCAGTAGCCTATCTCCCTTCTCCACCCAACCAAGTCCCAACCATTCCCTCCCAGAGCATCAAGTTGTTGCAGCCCATCGTCACAGCCCTACGATCTCTCCCCTTGCCGGCTACCCATCCATCGCATCCGGCCGCCACAGAAATCTTCGAAACTCTCAAAGAGGCTCAAAGCGGTTATGCAGAGATGCGTGGAACCTGGGCTAAGCGATGTTTGGAACCTGGCTATCGTGCGATTCTAGGAAGGGTGGAGACCGAGTCTGACGGTGGTGGCATCAAAGCTGCCAAGGACATAGCGGAGTGGTTGGAAGCCCTTGTTGCACTTTCGGAAGCCGAACAAGAGAATTTGGAGCGTTTGGCTCTTCTCCCAACTATGGTCGACCAGACGTTTGCGTCGCTTATCGCTCCGTTGCTGGCACTGGCGACTTCCATGTTGTCGACAGTTCAAAGCTCCATCAAGAAGTCTCTTCTCACCCACGTTTGGTTTGGGATAGGGCTCTTTGGGGCTCTTGCGAGCTTGCAGCCCGCTTGGGACGACGTGATGCGATTGAGGGCTGGACGAGATGAAAACGAATTGGCAGACTGGAATCATGCCCTCCGTGGAGTCTGTCTCCGGAGCTTCCCCGAGTTCCTTTTGGAGATTAAGCAGGCAGGGACCTCGATTCGGCGGGAGCTCGGGACTGGTGTTGCCGATATCTCGAAGCAGGTACGTTCAGAGACGGGTTCGTAAAGAATTTCTGACCCAGCCCGCTTGTCGATCTAGACAGTAGGATATCTAAATCAAGTTCCCGACGTCCAAGTCACGGTCGAACAACTACTTCGGATGCTCGGAGATGGCAACTGGAAGATGGGAGCAGGGGGTATGATGACAAAACCAAATGAAGGCGAGACTACCGAACACGCGGTACTTGAGCACTTCATCAGTGCGTAACATCCTGGCATTCTTGTTCAGTCGGAGGTAGCTAATCTTCTAATAACCTTAAACAGGTGACGTGATTACCACCTTGACCGAGTCATTGCAGTCCATGAGCAAGACGCAAAGGATGCCCGGCCTTGGCTCGATATTCCTTCTTAACAACATCTCCTATCTTCGCGCCAAACTTCTACTAGAGCCTGAGACTCCAGTAGACGAGTTTATATCGGCCTCAGCACAAACTCATCTCAACTCTCAGTACCGGACAGCTAAGGCCTCTTACTTTGAGGCCAACTTCACCTCCTTACTCCAGCCCCTGGGCGACACAGGAAAGGATAAGAGTAGCAAAAGCAACCCAAAGGAGAAGTTGGCAACGTTCTACGAGGCTCTCGAAGCGGTGGCTGAAAGACATCGATTTGCTCGGGTTCTTGGTGATGATCAGAATGGGAGAGAGGGGATTGCAGATGATGTGGTCAGACTTGTAGTCCCCGCTCTCCAACGATTTGTGCAGAAGTATAAGGACAAAGAATTCAGCAAAAGTGAGTGGTCGAACGAGTTTATCTATATAAACCGAGGGGCCTGACAATACCCGCATTCTTCTCTTTAATTCGATAGATCCTCAAAAATGTATGTCCACCCAGCAACTTTGCTATCACCTCGCTGAGATTTTTGCTCCGAATAGATATCAAAGCCTCGCCCGAAGAAGTGGAGAAACAAATTCGGAATTTCTACAAATGATGCCATTGTTATACATCTACATCAATTCGTACATCGTCTCCTTCGCTCTATATCAATCTATTGTTGCGTGGAGTTTACTTTCCGAGCTTCGCCTTCTTCCGAGGAGGTTTGCGACCTTCGGCGACGCTGGGATCCTCTCCACTCTGTGCCTATGACAGACAGTCAATCCAAGGTTATCGGGCTACCGGCGCGTCGAAGAAGGACGTACTCTAAGTTTGGCCAAATAGATCTTGAGAGTCTCGGCGTAGTTGTCGAACCCCAGGCTTGCCATTGCATATAGGACATCCTCACCACCGATGGTCTTTCGCTTTTCCAACGTGCACTTCTCGGCTGCTTCAGATGTAATGAAGCTGATGAACTCCGAAACGCATTCTTGAACGCATTCCTTGGCATCCTTCGCGATTTTCGCAGACTCGGGCACCGATGACTTCATAATCCTTGATACATTAGCGATCTATGAGGAGGACGATGAAGGCAAGGCTTTCTGATAAGACCGCAAAACACGTGTAGGGAGGTTCAGACATACGGGCAAGTATCGGTCCTGCTCTTTGTATTCCCCAACCTCTTCCTCCGTAATCACATGCTGAACTGGCTCCGGTTGTTCTTCCATGACAACTCCAGAGCCGTCATCTACAGGCGCAATTGTTGGAGGTTGCTGGTTAGACATTGTCGTGGGGGATGGCAAGTGGGGATGGTCGTTCGAAGGAATCGAAGCGCGACGCAGATCGGAACAAACAAACGAAGTTCTTCCGAACGAATTCGGTCGCAAGACAGAACCACAAGGGGCAGCATATACGGGGAGCAATGAACCAAAACGTGAATGATGCAAAAGGACAGCGAAAACAACAAACGGTACAAACGACTTCTAACGGAGAGATTATGGCCTAAGGATGAGATGATATGGAGTACATCGAAGTGCAACTCTCGGACTATGCAGGGATGGGGTGAAGAACCATAACCATGGAAGGAACAATAATTAAGTGTTGAGGGATAACAATGACCAGCGCCCGAGTCCATCAGAATTTCCAATCCTCGTCTATTTCTAGTGCCCAGGGGACTGTACGGGGAAGAGCAATGAGCGAACGCTTGCATTTGACAAAGACAGGAGAACGCTTACATTTCACAATGAGCGTTTTAGAGAACAACTTCTCGATGGGGATATCAAACTTCTTGCACCACGAGGCTGTGATGCGGGGATCAAGGTAGTTGATTTTACTAAAGGGAATGCCGTTAGAAGGTGGACTGAATAGCGGTTCCGAGCGAGAAAGCAGATACCTAGTCCCCAGTGCAACGTCTTTGCCCTTATCTTTGACTTCCATGTTGATCTTAAAGGTTTGGATCCGCTCGTCAATCTTTTCGATGTTTGCCAAAACCTTTTCGGGATCTTTGAAGCTACCGATGTTGACGTCTTTGCTGTTCCGCTCGTCTTTCAGCTCCTCGTATTCGGCCTCAATCTTCTTGATCGCCTCCTCCAACTTCTTCTTCGGTTCAGGTTTTTCTCCCTTTTCTGCGCGAGCTTCGTTGTTCTTTTCAAACTTTTTGGTTGCCTTTTCGATGTCTTTCTTTTTAAGCTCCTCTTCCCAGTACTCGATAAAGTCGTCGTCGAGGTCGGATTCCAACTCGGTGAGCTCGGGCCTCTTCTTCTTCATCTTGGGATCCATGGTGAAGAGGACCTTGCGAAGCTTCATCCTTTGGTATTTCAAGCCTCGGAGCTGAAGGTGACAGATTTCATTAGACTCGAACGAGTAGAACATCACCGTTAGAGCCCACCTTATCAGACATCTTTTCCATACTTGCACCAAAGGTTTTGCTAACGCTCTTTTGATGGTTACACAAGATGGCGACCATGCGATTTGCTTCATGATACGCTGCGAGCTTTTCGGCGTCCGTCATGTCTTCGCGGGTGTTTGCGTCGAGCTGTTGCTGGAACACGATCGAAGCGTTGTAGGTACGGAACACCTTGGCTGTCAAGCCTTTCATGTATGATTGAAGATGCTTGTTCAGACCACCAGTCTAAAGGAACAGGGCGTAAGCACAAGCCATTGTAGCAACCATCACTTCCGACGAACCGTAACGCGATCGAAGATTGGATCTTTTTCTTCCTTGCCGTTGCCTTTGAAGATCCGCATGTTTTTGAAAACTTGCGGGTCGACCTCGACAGTGTTGAAATAGCTACGGTGGTGTCTTTCATCAGCGACGAAGGAAACAGTGCCATGGCAAAAACAGAAGCTTTACCGAATCGAATCTTTACCCAAGAAGTCAAAGATGAGCTTGTTTGGCGGCTCCAATGTGACATGTTCATAGCGCAGGGAGCAGCAACCAACAGTATCGGCCTCGTCTTCGCCTTTCTCGTTGCCTGCTCTTAGGGCCAACTTGTCGATGAAGTACATAGCGGTGGCACGTTGCCTTTCGGCAGTAACCTTCGACCGTAGTTCTACTGTATAATCCTGTCGGATCCTTGCTACGTGGTTCTATGAGAAGTAGTCCATTGGTTAGGGGGGGGGGAGGCAAGAGCAAGCAAGAGTCGCACCTTCAACTCACGAGCCTTCTCGAACTTCGCCATGTCGCTCTGGCCTTTGATAGAGCTTCCAGCGGCAAGGAAGACGTATTTAAAGTTGCCGTTGATGTTTTCTTTCCAGGTAGCCAGCCAAGTGACTGTATTGTCATGGACGATGTTACCCCACTTGCCAGGAACGTTTGGTGTTGGGACCTTGGCCTTGTCTCCGATGTTAATCGTAATATCTTCCGGAGTAAGGCGGAACTGACAACATGCTCTACGTCAGTCCTAAGTCCTAAGAAGGTACACGCGGAGGACGTACTTTGAGGCAGCCTTTCTTTGGGTGTTCGCCCCGACCACGGAACAAACCTGGAGGCTCAGCTCTAAAGTTGCCAACCTTTTCTTTCCTCCCGTCGAGAAGACAAGTCTTGTAGTCTTCTTCAGCCTTGTCTTTCTCGGCCTTGATTGCCTTCTTCTCGGCACTCGTCAACGCTTTCTTGGCGGCCTTCTCGGCCTCAAAGTGCTCGAACATCGGACGGAAGTCGCATAGCTCGAACTTCTTGATCTTGTGTGAGTCGGCCTGCATGGCAAGTATCACAACTAGCTTAGCTTTGAGGAGCAGGGCCTGGGACGAGATAACTTACAGATGGGTTGTCCTTGAGGACGGTCAGCCAATCTTTAAAGAAGTTCTCTTGGAATTTCTTGTCTTCAGCGTGATCTGAACCGAGCAATGCGCCGAAGAAACCAGCAACTTCCTCGGCTGCGGGGGATAGAGTGACCGGTCGACCTGGAGCTACGGTGTCAAACGAGGAATAGACAGCAGAAGGAAGGTCACTTGCCATCATACTTCATCTTCACATTTCCTGGCAGAGGTTTGTATGGTGGAGGGAACATGACCCCGTTATGCTCGAGAGTCGTCCACTTGGCGGAACCATCGCCTTGAATCTGCTCTACCTCCCACCATCGATGGACGTCTTCCTCCTCCTCTTCCTCCTCCTCTTTCTTTTTCTTCTTACCCTTCTTCATCGGACTCTCTGGCTCTTCCTTCTTAGCCTTACCCTTCTTGACGGGCGGGGCAGCAGACACAGGTTCCGACTTGGCTTTCTTCGAGGATTTAGCCGCTGGTTTGCCCTTGCGGCTGATAGGAGCATCAGAGTCGGACGAGGATGTCGGCGAGGGTTCATCCTCTTCTTCTGACTCCTCCTTCTTGACCTTCTTCTTTGGCGGTTTCGAGACAGCCTTCCCTTTACCGTTGGAGGCAGCCTTCTTCTTAGGCGCTACCTTGGAGAGAGGTGCGTCGTCGTCGCTATCCTCTGCATCACTGTCATTCGGCTCCTTCTTCGGAGCTTTAGACTTTGAAGGAGGATCCTTTTTGCCACTGACACTCCCCCGTTTGGCCTTTGCGTGTTCAGCAGGTTTGGCCTTGCTGCCAGGGCTGGCGGCAAGGGGGGTGCCGTCGTCGTCGTCGTCACTAGTGACCTCAACTTTGGGCTTTACAGTCCCCTTGCTTTTTGGTCCAGCGAGAGGGGCATCATCATCCGAGGAAGAGGATGAGGAGGAAACGAGCTTGCGTTTGGCGCCGCGTTTAGTACCATTTACACCGTTGGTCGCGCCATTTCGACGTGGACCGGCCAAGGTGGTCGAAGTACTACTCTCGGTAGCGTTAGACTTTGCTCGTTTTGCCTGGAACACAATCAACAAGTCAGCACACAGATGGATGGCGGGAAACGCGAGGACTGGGTGGGAATCTAGACTGGAAGGATGTGTGGTGTGGACAACGAGGGCGATGGGAAGGACGGCAGGGCGGTAGCCAGCTCTTCAGTCGAAATGTTCTAAGTCCACGCTGTGCGTTCGCCGAAGCACAAGTCCCCTCGGATATTGGGTGTGGTGTCGTAGAGGCAGAGTGGAGGACTACTCACCAAAGGAGCACCATCGTTGTCCGAGCTTAGTTCACTCTCCTCTGATTCGACCGCTCTTGCGCGCTTTGCTGCGCCGTTGGAGACAGTTACGCTCTTGAGTCTGGTGTCGATGAGAGGCACGCCGTCGGTGTCGCTAGAGAGGCTCGAGTCCGAGACAACTGAGGCCATTGCACGAGGATGTGAATAGGATGCGCGCAGGAGTGGGTGGGTGGATGGAGGGGGGAGGGGGAATGAGCAGCACAGAGATGGGGCGGGAGAGGGGGACTTAAATAAAATCTGGCGAGAGAGACCTGGAAAGCTCGACGTGTTGAAGTCCCCTTATGTCCGCAGAACCCCGCTTTCGGCCGTCACCCATTTCTCCCACCAACACTTTCCGCCGCAAGCTCTGCCCATTGTCTCTTGCACCATTTTGCCCCTTCCTTTTCGCTCACTGTTTGCTTGTCAACTCCGTCACTCAAAGATGCAACCATCGCTCGCCACCCGACAGTATTACCGCGACCCTTGGGCAAAACGCGAGGCATGGCGAAAGCACCCGATGTTCTCGCATCGCTCCTACCTCAAGAACGCCTTCCCTGGATTCGGCATTGCCGTCGTCGCCTTCACCGCATATGTCGTCTATGACAACGTACGGTCGTCCTCAAAACCAGCTTCCGGACATGACCACCATCATTAGTGGTCTGCGGCGGTCCAAATTCCAATCCGTTACCGTATAGTGAGTGGCTGCAAGAGGATGACATTACACAACTAGCTAACATCACTGTCCTCCTTTCGGAACCCTTGGAAATATTTTTCTCGAAAGTCACGATGTGCGGGAACATGCTCTTCCTTTCCATCAGAGTGCATAATCGAATCCGTTGGCTCGAGCCCAGCCCGTTCCTCTCGCTTTCGCCAAGCCCGATCTTCGAACGTCGGCGCGTGAGCTTCAAGGTTGTCCGTCGTTGTCTTTTCAATTGTTATCAGCTACGAAAACGCCAGGTCGTCAGTCCTCGAGCGCGTCTCCGTCGTCAACCCGAAATAGCCTGTGCGGATTCTCACCCGACGAGCCCATTTCCCAAAGTCTTGAATACTATTGCCGACCAGCCTCATTCCATCGCATTCGGGAACATCAAGCTCCGAGTAATCTTCCGTCACAGTTGGCAAGAAGAAAACAAGCCTTCCTCCAGGCTTCAACATGTAGCGAGCGAATTCGATGAGGTCCTTGGTGAGGTCCGACATTTCGTAAGGTCGCATTGGCGGAATATACGTCGATTTCCTGCCGTCAACGTCAGCACCGGTTCGCCTGAGGAAAACCTTCCAGCCACCCACGTATGTGCTGCAATGCCACTATCCACAATGCGAGGGACGTCGCTCAAAGGTTTCCCGACGATGCTTGAGCCAATGCGCTTCGCGCCTGCTCTTACTCCATCTTAAGCAACGAATGTTTGCCAGAGGGAGCAATTAGTGCTGAATCGCTGAAAGGCGCGATGCTCTTACATGGAGGATCCGTCACAATGGCGTCGAAAATACCACCGCGCCTCCAAGGATTGAACGTGATATCAAAAGTAGCGCAGTCCAGGATACGATTGGCTACTCCGTATTGCGACGCTGATCGGATTACCCCTAGAGAGGAGGTATCTGACGCCGGTCCGTGACGATTGTCAGCTCACTACTTCCACACACCAGTTTATCCGGACCGAACCTTTTCCTCGCATCTGTCTTCCATCTATATCTGAACCAAACACCAGAGCACCGAAGAAAGCGCACGTCTGGTTTGTTCATGATTTGGTGAGATGAGCGGTGATCGACGCGAACGCCGGCCTCTGCTCAACTCACGTACAGCATGCTACCGGTCCCGGTAAATGGGTCGTATATCAGCTTTCCGGGACTTGACTGAGCTTGATTAGCCATGAGGAGTGACATCTCAGCCTCCATGGAAGTATTCCCGTAGTAGGCCCGTTTCTTCACGTCAAACTTTGTAATGAGCTGACGAGCCGTTCCTTCGGTAACCTTGAAGAGAGTGTAAGTGAGTTATGAAGCTCCGCCAAGCGACGAAGCAGTTAGCTAAACAGAGGTTGCTTACCAATCGGCCAAAATAGACCTGCATAAACTCCCCGTCACCTTCAGACTTGTTTCTCATTCCAATTCGGAGCTCGTCTGATAGTTATGGCGGAGCATGTACAATAAGCGAACCTTACTCTTATCCGCTCGGTGCAAACGGAGTCTGGCCTCACATTCCTCACATACGAACAATACCACGCCCGGGTTGTCCAGAGAGATATGCTCATAATTCATGTAAGCAAAGCTTTGAATAACCTGTCGAACACGCCCTTCAGGGAATGCGTGGTGAATGGCGGTAACGTGCATTCTAAATGGAGTGGACTTGAATGGTGCCCAGAGCGCTCGAGCCTCGGGCGTTTGGTTCCTTTCGTGCAAGAGAGAATAAGAAGGCGCGTGCGCCCATAACTCGTATATAGCCCTGATGAAACGTTTAAAAGAACTTGTGGTCAACTGGAGCCCGATTTACAAGTTTTCGGACGGATTATTGAGGTGAAACGATCTCTGGTTTTAGGACTAACTTGATTAAAATGCATCGCTGGGCAAGAAGTCGCGCTTGGTCTTCAGATTCGAGTTCCACAATGACGAAAGGTCGCGGAGTCCTCGGTTTTGAGTCATCGAGGGTCGAAGCTTCGCGACCCCCATCAGGCAGGTCATCTGGGAGGGTCACTTTCATCGTATGACCGAAACCGTGGAGTTCCGCGATGGAAGTCAGCTCTGGAAGGCGGAAAGAATCGTGGGCCTGGGAGTAAAGCACGAGGTATTTCCGCATCTTTCTTTCCTTCAGAGTCTTCTTTGGCAAGGGCAAGGCTGGTGTTGGACTTGAACGACGTTTAACCGTGAATGCCGCGACCGCTTGGTATCAGCGAGAGGACGATCCACTGAAGGCGGAAAAAGGCGAACGTTTGACTTGCTGGATCGCCACCCGAGCAAATCAACTTGGAGTTGGCAAACAACTCTCCTTTCAGCAAATGGCGAGGCGATCACGGCACCAACCGGACAGCTGGCTATTTTGTTACATCTCTTGAACGAGTGGCATATATCCCGAATCCAATCCCCCCCATTTCTTTAGGCACCTTTCTTCAAGCACTCATTGCGATACGACCAGATAGAGAAAACACGGAAACCTTAACCAATGAGCGTTAGATCTTTCACTAGATTGGGACAGCAAGGGTGCTCAGAATTATGCGGCTCTGGCGGTGCCATCAACGAAACTACTCACCGGGGAAGTCGACGGCTTCATGGTTCCTAAGGCCCTCCATTAGCTCATTCGAGATGTCTCCGGAAACGGATCCCCTTAAATCCACATTTTCGTTGGTTATTTTACCACCTGAAACGTTGACATATAGTGAAGAAGTTAGAACCGCGTCTGAATGCCTACAAAAAGAAAGGTTGCCCACCGCAACGCTGCACCTCATCCTTAAACTGAGCCCTTTCGCTCTCGGTAGCTGATTCCTTGAAAACAACCGTTGCCCCCAGAAAAAGCAACACGAAATGGCAAGGTTTCCGTGTAATGTTCGCTATGCGTTAGGACCGTAAGTGGGGTGCCGATCGCTCTAAGTGTCTAACGCACCTCCCATAGTGAATGTGATTCGACAGAATGAACTCGGAGTAAGGGGTTCTGGAATGTTTTGAGGTGAGTCTCAGCCCTAAAATACCTGCTTTAATACGCGCAAAGATGCTATGATGGCTGTTTGGCGTAGATTGAGCTGAGAGAGCATAAGGCGGCACGCCTCAGAGGTTCCAATCCAAAGCCAATGTGAGGGTCTAGACTCTTACCCGAGCTCTATGAGAGATATTCGATGTTACCCTCGGATTTGATATTGGTATTTCTTCGCATTTGGTAAGACCTTTGGGGCATGGGGTATATTGAGATCAATTGCACCTTGTCCAGCGCTTAGTCGACTGAGCTGAGTTCGAACCCCGATCCAAGGTCCTCCGCCTCTTGACTCCCCGCACTCCTTCTCCGAGTTACCCGACGCCATTTGGCGTTGGAAGTTCTATGATTCTCTAAACCCCCCTCCCCTTTTCGGGAACTTTAATAATGATCGGACATGAGTATCCGCTCACACGCATTGACGGGTCGACATACCTGACGCTCGGGATGGATCCTCAGTTTTTCTCATGAACACCTCTCGCATGTTTTGTGCTTTCTAACCAAGCGTTTTAATCGCGATAATCGTGCCCGCCAAGGCGTGCGTGAACCTTATCTTCGTGCCAGCTGTCCGTTTTCCATGGTTCAGGGGGGGAGGGGGTCCCAAGATGAATCGTATCGCCTTTGGCCGCGCACGTTGGCTTGCACCTGCTTTAAGAATACAATACATCATGTTATCGGCAATACCCAAGCCTGAAAAACTCGCATCGGCGTGGGTATACACCTAAGCGTCGATGCATGAAACAAAAACGGTTATAGATCGATATAGGGCTTGGGACCGACCTGCGCCAGACTACTTACGTTGAGTGAACCGGCACTAGTATGCTTGTGCCTCGCCCCTTTGAATGATTACAAAGTCACCCACGTTGGCTGGGATCTCAGCGAGATCACCCACGGAGGAGAGCGACGGTTTCGTTTTCCCAGATGCTCTACACAATATCAGAAAGCAGAAGAGACGCTCATCAGCATGTTGCTTCCGAGCCCCTCTTCATCGATAATATCATTACCTTGCAAAATTGACAAATAAACGCTGGCTTGGCATCTCCCGTTTAGATTGAAATTATATTGGGTTGCTCACCATTGCGGGGCACCAAGTCCTTGAGCTGTCACCTCTGGGTGGTAGTAGCTGATTCCTTGCGATGCACCGTATAAACCAAAATTTTTATGGTGATATGGCAGGCACTGTGCGTTTAGCATCACTGGTGGGCGAATAGGGACTGCGGACATACGTCCTTGCTGCGAAGACATTTGGGAAGAGGTCAACGCCCGAACTTGGGAGGGCCCGGTGAGCCCTGAGGCGACTTATCCAGGATTATAACGCTCCTTTTGTACGTATAAATCTACTATGCTATGATGATTGTGGTATGAAGAGTCGATGCAAACGGACATGAGGCGCCGGGCGCTAGAGCTCTCCAGCGAAGAACGAGAAAGAGGGCCCGACATCAAGAGTGGCGCAGGCCTATCAGGAGGATGTCAAATTTATCCCTAATTTTGGCGACAGCACTCTGCCGAAACAGGAGAAGCTGGCTGGCACGGTGAATAAAACGTGCTTTTTACGCCTCCAGTATGTTGATTTGCAGAGCATGGTTCTTTCTTAGGGAAGGCTCGTAACAGGTGGTCGTAGCTATAGATCCGCAATGCGACAACGGCTGTTTCGCATGTCCGTCGGTGGTCATTACATCGCTAGCGACGCCTATATGTGCTCGAGCTACCGCGCATCGCCGGCTGGGGCGTCGATTCTGGCCTTTTGACATTATAGGCTGGGATCTTCAAAACGTCTCGCTGATATCCATGCAAGGCTCGCATTTGTGATCACGAGTCGCATTTATAAGTCCACCGGGGACACTGCCGTCCCCGCCGAATGCTTCGAGGGAGAAAGCCCGACACGACAGTCTTTTGCTGAGATTGACGCCCGGATCCAGTCTCAAAATACGACTTAAGAGTAGAGATACGGGTAGCAGCCGAGGCTGTGGCCACTATTGCGTGGAAGGGGAGGGGCGTCACCGCTTGAGAAGAAGGCGAGCCCGGGGACTGGACTACGTTTCTGGAGAAATGCTTTGTACGTCCGAAGTTCGCTTTAAAAGCCACCCGTGATCATAGAAAGCAAGAACACTGCTGCCGCGTTTTGGCGTTGAGTCAAGATCCGAAGCAATACCAGCCGCCTGACCCGGGGATCACAAGTTCGCTCCAAAGGGACGCAGGAAGAATAGATCCTCCCTCTTGATCACAGCCAGCCCAGAGCTGTCAGGTTGTCACCGAGTCTTAGTCCATGCTAAATATAAATTATTAGAAAGTTCCATGAGACACTACTAATTTCACACATATGTTTTACAGGCGAGGCGAGGCGGATACATTCGTCAGAGGTGGGGGCGGTGCTCAACGTCGCGCTAAATTGCTTCGCCCGATCACTTCTGCATGGGCACGAGGTTGTTAGCGCTCGGAATTTCCACACGCGCTGATAAGGATGAGGCTGCTGACCTAGGTGCGCAACGGCAGCACGCCCCTTGATGCTGTCATACTGCTCGGGTCCTATCTCTATCGTCATGGCACTTCCCTCATCCTGTTCATCGACGATAGAGCCACCTGAAGCATCGGTAGAGAGCAAAATAAGCAATAAGCATCATATGCAAGCTCAATCTCCAGTCTAGATAGCTGGTAAATAGGATGGAACGACATACCTCCAGTCACCACTTTACGCTGGAACATGAGTTTCTCGTCGTATGTAACTCCTTCCCTGATAATAACAAAGCACCCTAGAAGATCAGATACGAAACGGAAAGAGTGGTTAATACGACTCAGTGTCATGCGCCAAGGGGGTTGGGGAGGGTGCGGCGGTGGACCTACGCATGATGGATATCGATTTGACAGAGGTATGGAAGACCGCGGGATCGAGTTACGAGGTAGGTCGGCCAGTCGAAAGAATCCCCTTTAAATACGCTCAACAGCTTAGGGGGGGGGGGGAACGTATCGGTGGCGTTAGCCCGAATGACCATAAGGCGGCCGAGATGAAATCACTCAAACATGAGGAGACCCCAAATGACGAGCGCTCAAGCCTCTGCCGGAATGAAGGTCGACCATTCCACCTAACGCGAATTCGATCAATCTTTCTCTTTGAGAAATCTATTCCGTTTTGAAGTTTATTCTGCATAGACGAGCCGAGTAAACACCGTGCGCGTGTGATCAACCTCTGGATTCAGGGGCCCCGGGAGGCATCGTTCCATCGATAAAAATCTCACAAAATAACATTCATACGCGAGGTAACGGACGTGTGTACTCGATAACCCCGCCGGGCTGGAAATTTTGGAGCTGACCTGGCTTGACGGTGGTTGGGAAGTCTTTAAGGGCGGATCGAAATGTTCATCGATTGACACCCGTCGTCACACGCCCTCGAGTACCCATTGATACTACTGTTTGGAGACGAGTTAGGCTCCAAAGCATCCTTGGCATCGATCAGTACGTGTGAAACTTTCGGGTGCTAACAACCCAGCGTGCGTGCAGGTGGAAGAGCTTAGTGCAACCTTTGAGCGCCTACTTTACCTCTTCCCAATGTAGATGTCCCCCCTCGCCTGTAAGAACATACATCCTTGAAGTATTTTGCCGAAGCGTACTGAGAAAATTCGGATATTTAAACTGTAAGCACCTTGCAGTGAGCAGGAATGATGGCGCAGTGGCAGCCGGACAGGTCTAGGCTCGATGTTCAAGAGTCAAGATTTACCCAAGCGTGCTTCCCGTCCTCCTTTGAGGAGAAATTGTCATCCCAGAGCTCGGGTGAGCGCGATGAGGCTACTGAACTGCGCTCTCGACGGTAGCACATCCCTTAATGCTAGCTCTGCCGTAGTGCTCGGGTTCGATGTCTATCGTAATGTCCCTTCCCTCATCCTGTCCCTCGACGATAGAACCACCTGAAGCATGGCTGAGAAAGAAATATCGAGCGAGAGTTGCAAGTACGAGTCAGTGTCATATGTCAAGAGAACTAGGGAATCCAGCAGCGAGGGTCCTCATGACGGATGTCAATTTGACACATCCAGGTGACAGACTGCACTTAATTTGAGATCGATCGAGTTATGAAGCAATTCAATCGTTCGAAATAAGCCTTGCAATACGCTTAGAAACTCAGGGGGATGGTCATCAATGGCGCCAGCCTCAATGAACACGAGGGAGGCTGAGAGGACAGCGCCCGAGTTGGCCGTTGAGAAGCGGACTCGGACACGAGGAGACCCCGGGCAAAGCCACTGCCAGAAAGAAGGTCCATCACTCCACGAAACGCGAAATTAATTCATCTTTCTCTTCGAACATCTATCCATTTCAAAAACTACTCTGGTTAAATGGGTTGAATAGACACCCTCTGATCGCCCTCTGAGTTCGGGAAGGCATCATTGCATCAGTAAAAGTCTCACACAATATATTCGTATGCGAGATAGACGAACCTATGTACTTGATACTATCGTTGCCTCGGAAATTTTCAAATTGACCTTGCTTGAGGGTGGCCGAGAAGCCGTTAAGGATGGGAGTGAACCATTCTTTAACTTCGCCCCCTGTCGTCACAGATCCTTGAGCACGCCGCTGAGACGACCAGAAAAGATAAATGGATCGATTATCTGACCTCCGTCTATGATCTCTTGAGCACGCTGTTTAACCTGTTCCTCGGGGACATCGTCTTTGAAGACGATGATGACATCGGCGTCTGCCCAATCCAAAGAGGTGGTGAGTATCTTGTTCAGCTTGACGTATGTGTGATACTGGATCAACCCCTTCGACATATATCAACTTACTGTCTGACATTATTCTTTGTGTGATTAGGGAGAGCGGTGGTGAGTCTGAGTGGTGGGAGGAGTGCGCGCCTGCGCTCTGTGAGAGCGGCGGGCTTGCATGGTTGGTCCGGCGATTGCATCACCGGTCACGTGCCTCAAGGCTGAGTTCGTAGAGGATTGAGTCGGGGATTCTCGTAGTCGGAGGACGTTCTTGTTAGCCTCGTGCTAGGCGAGAAGAGAGTCTATTTCGCCGAGTCTGCTCCTGGTAGTAGATGTGGGGCCAATGCACGCTCAGATCTCCGACCCCAATAAACTTCGAACTGACGACGACCACAACGAGCAATACACGAGGGTGGAAAGTGATATTGATGCACGCCAGAAAAGGAATATAGTTGGCATCTTAATTTTGAACCGGAACTTGTGTGCTGCTCCTTGGCTGTGGATTCTGCCTGCCGAGCCTTGCCGAACCTTCAGGGACGGGGACACAGCCACAAAGCGCGATTTCCTAACCGAACCTGGGCGCGACACCGACCCGCACGAATCGGTGGTGTTGTAAGTGACAGTGAGGGAGTTGCCAAGCAACTTCGAATTTCGTTAGTTGGAGCGGGTGGAACATGCCGGAAGGTAGCGGAGCACAGTCCGCAGCTACATAAACGCGTTCCCGACTACGCACCACAGTATATATCCTATCCATTCCCCCTTCCCCTTCCAATCCTTATATACCCAGAACCCACACACCCATCTACAATGATCCAAGCCAACATGCACGAACCCCCATCATACGAGCACGCCGTCGCAGGAGGTGAGCACCATAATCCCAGTAGCGACCGATCTCCCGCTGACCCCTATTCCTCAGGCTCCCAGCAGCCTTTGATGGCCCAAGGCCCCTTCGCATATACGGGCGAGTCAAAGGCAGGAACATATACCAAAGCTCCTGCACCTGTCGACGCCAAAGTGTCTCCACCTGGATCTCCAAAGCTCCCGCCAACAACTTCCTACTACCCCGCTCCAACCCAAGGCGCAGGCCCCTCAACCCCCAGTGGGGCCACTGTCTACCACTACCAGAATCCTCGCACCGGCCATGTCATCACATCTCTCCTCCCTCCTGACCACCCCGAGATGATCTGCTTGCAAGAAGGTCAGCATATTACCAAGAGCCGATTCGGTCTAGTCGGCATCCTCGTTGCGATCTTCTGGTTCCCACTCGGTATTGCCTGCTGTCTCCTGGACCAGAGAGTGACATGCCGAAGATGCGGTGTGGTCCTTAATCACAGCTTCATGGATTGCTAGTCGCCTTATCTCTCTCACTTTCCACACAATTTCCTCCTTCGGGTTTCTGAGGTCATTTGCTTCGGACTTGCTTCATCCTCGTTTCATTCTCTATATTGTATTCGCGTTCCTGGCTCATATCATGTCTTCTATACATCATTCCCTTCTGTTGGCTGTATCTCGCATTCCTTACGACAAACACGACAACGCTCATTCACGAGACGTCTGCGCGAGTGACCTTATCGACATCCCGTGTGACCAGGTATTTAGCACATCGTAAGCTCCGTGAACGCATTCCGTCGCTCTCCCGAGTAATGAGATGAACGTCGACAAGGTCCGAGAGCAGCGAAGGTGGTCTGCTGCTCTGGTCAGAAGTGAAATCTCATTCCAGGCACAAGGGCCCACAACACGCGCCACAAACAAATAATTCATGGCTGACTCGCAGGTTGCAGTACACAAAAACTCTTTCCTGGACACGTCAAAAAGGACGACGCTCCTGCCCCCGACCTCATCCCAAACTATCCGCACCAATTGACCTTCCACGATGGCAGAAGAAACAATCGAATACGCGTCCGATGCCCCAGCTCGTCTTCCAGCTTCCCAACCGTATCCTCGCTTACCGCCTCACCTTCTCATAACCTCGACGGGCAAACCAGACTACCTCCGTCTCATATTAATGTCAAAAGTGTACGACCTCATCAAAGAAACCCCGCTTGTACTCGCGACGAATTTGAGCGCGCGACTGGGCAACGAGATCTGGTTGAAGCGCGAAGACCTCCAGGAGGTGTTCAGCTTCAAGATCCGCGGAGCGTACAACTTTATGGCTAGTTTGAGCGAAGAGGAGAGGTGGAAGGGTGTTGTTACGTGCAGCGCAGGTAAGGCCATCCTTCTCTTGCAAACCGTTCTTTCGAGACCATCTTCTGACTGGCCGCCGATATAGGGAACCACGCTCAAGGAGTAGCGCTCTCAGGTTCACGACTTAACATCCCTTGCACCATTGTCATGCCCAAAGGCACGCCCACCATCAAGGTCCGCAACGTCGCTCGCTTGGGCGCCAAAGTAGTCTTACACGGATCGGACTTTGACGAAGCCAAGGCCGAATGCGCTCGCCTCGCTGAAGCGCACGGCTTGGTGTTCGTACCACCTTACGACGACCCCGTAGTCATCGCAGGTCAAGGGACGATTGGAATGGAGATCCTCAAGCAAGCTCCTAACAGCCAAACCCTCGATGGGATCTTCGGCGCTGTGGGCGGTGGCGGTCTCGTTGCCGGAATCGCAGAGTACGTCAAGAGGATCGGCGGACCTGATACGAAGGTTATGGGGGTGGAAACCGTCGATGGCGACGCAATGGAGAGGAGTTTGGCTGCCGGGGAGAGAGTGACGTTGCCCGAAGTTGGACCGTTCAGCGATGGTACCGCCGTCAAGATCGTGGGCGAGGAGCCGTTTAGGATATGTAAGGAGCTGTTGGACGGGGTCGTCAAAACGACGAACGACGAGATTTGTGCTGCCATCAAGGATATCTTTGAAGGTGCGGCTTTTATTTATGACCAGAGGTTACCGATCACTAACTCTCGGGCAACGAAGACACCCGCTCGGTGACGGAGCCCGCAGGTGCACTTGCACTAGCTGGTCTCAAGAATTACATCGTTGCCAATGATCTGGTGGGTGCTGGAAAGCGCTTCGTGGCCGTCGTGAGCGGTGCCAATATGAACTTTGGTCGCTTGCGCTTCGTCGCTGAACGTGCCGAACTGGGAGAGGGGCGTGAAGTGCTCATGAGCGTCGATATCCCAGAGACTCCAGGATCGTAAGTCCCCCCTTTTCGCGGCACGTCTTACGTATCGAATGCTTACTTTTGCGGGCCGTCCTCCTCACTCTCCGATTCTCGCGTGACGCAGCTTCATCGCCCTTCACGAAATCATCCACCCACGAGACGTGACGGAATTCGTCTACCGGTTCAACGGCACGCCTCGAGCACACATCATCATCTCTTTCCGGGTCCAAAAATCCAAAACCGAAATAGCCGAGGTCATAACCAAGTTGAAGGAGCGGGACATGTACGGAGAAGATATCAGCGATAACGAATTGGCCAAGAGCCACGTTCGGTACCTTGTGGGTGGGAGACTGGTCGTCCCGGACGAGCGGTTGTTCAGCTTCGGTATGTGGGGTAGTGGCGGCTTGTTGCGAAGAGAAGGAGATGTCACTTACCACGTTTTTCCTTTTGGTGGGGGTTTAGAGTTCCCCGAACGACCAGGGGCTTTGAGAAAGTTCTTACTGGGGTTGCAAAGCGAGTGGAACATTTCGCTTTGGCATTACAGGAACTACGGAGCCGGTGCGTGGTATCTTTCTATACATAGATATGGCTTCGCTGACGTTTGTACTCATCTCGGTGACGGACGTGCATCCAGACGTTGCCAAGGTTCTCGTTGGCATCCAAGTACCGCAAAATACCGCCAAAGATTTTGAAGCATTTTTGAGCAAAGTGGCGTTCCATTATACAGAGGAAACGGATAATGCCGTGTTCAAGAGGTTCCTGCAGTAAGCTGCTGTAGTGGCGAAAGATGGATTCATGGGCAGGCAACCCTCAACCCCTAAGATCTATGGCACGATATTTGATTGATTGTAGATAGTCAGAGAAGGTCTTGACGTATTGGGTAATTTATTTCTGGTGCAAAGGTCATGGCTTCTGTGTACGCCTAAGACTCGGAAGGGGGGTATACATCCAAAGAGAAAGTTATTCCAGCAGAGCGGGATTCTATCAAGCTCACGTCAAGTGAGAGAACCATAAACAATCGTGCTTCGGCCTTGAATATTCTGTCGTCATATCAGGAAGACCTTCTATCTAAGAAGGACACAGGAGCTCGAGGTAGAGCTCCGGGCCGAATATAATGACACGATTGGCATCTAGGAGACGATGGAGCTTCATAGACTACCGCATAGAATTTAGCGAGATCCTTCGGTATCTGGGAGAATTTGACTTGAAAGTTGGAAATGTCTGGAATCGAACGGAACAAAGACCGACTCTCTTTGGAGAACAATGCGAGATCGAACTTATTGACCCCATAGCATCGGTTCTCAGAGCTGGGCATCGGAAGCTATAGAGGATGACGTACCTTAAGGGCCAGGGGCGCTAAAAATATCCCAGAGGAGGGCCCGCTCGTTATTTCGCGGCGGCGAGAACGACCTCCGAAGCGAAGCTGGTGGATAATCTACATGGGAAGTCTCCGCATTGCGGAGACCGGGAAGGAAGTACTGTTTTGCCGTTTAAACAGGCTGAAATATCCCCGGAAGGGAGTTTAAACGATGACGAGTTTGTTATGCATCCTTGCGGTGCAGAGACAGAATCGTGGGGTAACAGCATGGGTGCCAGGATTGGCACCGGACACCACGTGGGATCCGGGATGACGTTGTAGGTTTTGAAAGACCTTGGCCCGGACTATCCGACTGTACGGGCGGGAATAGCCCGTAATCAGCGCAGCGGTGGTAGGAGGTTACGGGCCATCGTGGTTGTTGGTCGGCTTTTAAGACGGTGAGTCCGAAACCTCCGTGCACGCACTTAACGACCACTCTTGGCTTCACGTGGTTGAAGCGCAAGACCTTTCAGCCTACACTTAGGATCCGAGCCGAACTACTGTACATATGGCTCATCAAGGCTTCCGAATCGCCGCCTTGAGCCGGGTAGGTCGTTGGGAATTTGCTCTCCGACTTGCTAAGCTCCCCGATAACTCTGCCCTGCAGCCAGGCGGCAATTACGCCCACACACGACGATCAGGTCCAGGTCAATTCCTCTGTCGCATACTTTCCTTTTACTAAGGCCACGATCGAGAAATTATTACTTGGCACTGGCGTTCCTGAGCCACTGCTCAAGGCACGAGCCAGCCTACTGGACCCATGGAAAGGAGTCATGGCTGTGGCTAGAGGGAATGAGGTGAGTGCACCTCTGGTCGAACGCCTTACAGAAAGTTAATACAATGCCAGATTTTGCTCTTACAAACGTCGCTTCGTGACCCTTTGGTCCCAAAAGGGAAGAAGCTCCTGGACGTAAGTTACCCCTTCGCCTCATGTGGTCAGTCTACTGATGTAGCAATGTGGTGCCTAGCCCGAAGAATCACTGAAATGTTTAGCATGGGCTATCGACCCTCAAACCTTCGGCCCTCTGCTCCTTTTTGCTGGCGAGCAAGCGATCATTTATGCGTGGGACCCTACCTCAAACAAGATGAAGGGTATTATGCGCGGACACGGTGGTGTAAGCAGCTCTTCCTTGTTATAGCCCTCGCAACCTGACCCATCATGGGACTGCAGCCAATTTACGACATCTCAGTGCTTCCGACAAATCCATTGATCTTTGCATCCACTTCTCGAGACAGATCCGTCCGTGTGTATGATTTGACCTTACAAGCATCCTCGACGCTTCTTGAGGCCGGGTGGCCGATTACCGCGACCACTCAGCGTTTAGAATCCGACAAAAGTGGGCGTCGAGGCCGCGGTCACCTCGAGACACTGGAAATGATCGGTGCCGTCGGGGGGCCACTTGGTAGCCAGGTTTCGAGCTCGGTAGGGGGAGAGGGAGTGGGGTTAGGAAAGTGCTTCCTAATTCTGAGAGGAAGTTCGAAAGGTAGCGGAGGTCACCTTGCCTCAGTCTTGGCAGTTGTAAGCGGCACAGCGCAATAAGTTATGATCGATGTAATTCACGCTTTCACACCAGACATTTCATCCCAGCGAACCTTTCATTGCGACAGCTGGGGTGAGTACTCGCCATACCAGTACGATACGACTCTCTGACTTTCCTGTGACTTCCAAGGTTGACAATTGCGTCAAGATATGGCGGGTCCCTGAGATCAGGGTGCTCGCTGCACCGAGGCGACTGGTAGTCCAGGATAAGCCAGTGTTCAGCAGTACCTGCGTTCACGAATCGTATGTAACTTCGATATACTGGTAAGTGCTACTTCTATTCGTCTCGAGTCTGTCTCTCAAGCTGGAAAACAGGCTCTCGCCGGACGTGCTCGTCTCTAAATCGTGTGGACCAAACGCCACTGTGGTCGTGTGGAAATGGCTTGAACTCCAACGTTTCAGTCCAAAGGACCTCAACGCTCCTGTGCGACATCTACCGTCGGTGAGTGATCACAGGCTTTCGCGTTCAACGATTTCTTCCGATTCTAAGCCAGATACACAGGACTACAATGACAGCAGTCAGTCTATTAAAGGAATTTGGGACACAGTCTCTAAACAAAGCGAAATTTCTTCCCTGTAGGATCGTTTACTATTCTCGCCAGGTCACCAGTCGCTGCTTTCGGTGGAGAGGATCACCGCTTGGCATTTTGTCCGGCTGATTCTTTGGCCTACCAGGAAGCATGGATTGGACTTCCATCATCTAAAGGGGACATCTTGCTCTGGGAGGTTTCATTG